>JADLZL010001424.1:0-104448 GCA_015844335.1 Chrysopogon serrulatus
CACGCGAATGGTGCCACCGTGTGTGGCCACATTGGCCATCCTATGCACATGGGTGGATGGGTGTTACTTGGTGTTCGCATTTATCGTGAACTTCGAGCACAAGATGTGACGCGATCACCAACCAGCCCCTCGTGATCGTGGTGGCCTGCTCACGCGCCCATGTGGCCTTAGCGGCGGTGCTCGCCGGCGCACCCTCGTGGTCGTGGCGTGGGGGCAGCGCTCATTGGCGTGGCCAAGGCAACCTACTCGTGCTTCCTCGCGGCCGTGCTTGGCGCTTCGCCCGCGACTACATGCTTGTGGCGGCTCGCTCATGCACTCACATCGACGGAGGCGGCGCTTGCTCGCACACTCACAACGTGTTTGACGAAATGAATGGTCACCGGCTTTGCCCGGATGAACAAATTAGCATGCCACATCGCCGCAAAAGAAGTCTACGTGGAGGGATATAGACCTAAGTGGCACGTCATATAAAATTTATGGACCTAAAAAGTCACTTTCTAAGTTGATGGACCCAACTTTCTAAGTTGATTGTTCACAAGATGGATAGATCCAGAAAACCACTTTCTAAGTTGATGGATCTAACTAAAACTTCTCGTAATTTAATAGACGTCTGGTATATTTAACTCATAATTTTATTCCTCGAGAGAGGAAATACTTGTTTCCTAGTACTGCTATCCTGTTTCCTAGTACTTCTATACAGCTCACGTCCTGCTACGTGATGACAGCGTGATTTATTATTTGGATATATTTACATTGCTACTAGCAGCCTCCCTGGTCGTCAGCAACATAACTATATCTGCAGGTCGGTCTCCGGTTACTTCTAGTTACTATATGGCAATTTGAAATTGAAGTGTAATGGTTTTCTGTACTGTCACTGTTGGCTATTGAGATTAATTTAGCTACCAACTAATCAGTTGATTTCTTTAGTTATTTTCATATTTCCATTGACTGGCTGCTACTATTGTATCCTGAGAGGAAATACTTGTTTCCTAGCATTTCTATACAGCTTACGTCCTGATCTGCTACGTGATGACAGCGTGATTTATTTGCAGATATTTATATTGCTGCTAGCAGCCTAGAATCTTGGTCATCAGCAGACAACTTCTACCCTAATACAGGAGCCGTTTATTCTTTAATATCCTCTGGTATTAAGAATGATGAACCCATTGCTTTTCAAAATTTGTCAGCTGACAATTTCTATCAAAATCAAATATAGCAGCCGTTAATTCTTTAATATCCTCCAGTATTAAATTTGGAACTGTTATTTTTAAGAAATATATTGCCAATGGGGATGAATTTACAGTTGTTGGAATGTCAACAAAGATATTTAATAGAGATGTCTTAGGCCCCGTTAGGAGCAGCTCAGCTTCACCAATAAAACTATTTTTTTAGAAAATAGCTTCACAATAAACAACTTTTTAAGTGAGTTGGGTAGTTGGCTATCTAATCAGGATAAAAGGATTAGATATTTGATTTGGGTGGGGGTGGCTGCCATGTGTTGGGCTATCTGGAGATGCCGTAATGATGTTGTCTTTAACCAAATGAAGTATAATTCTCTTATGCAGGTAATTTTTAGAAGAGCGCATTGGCTACGCTCTTGGGCCCAACTGCAACGTGATGAGACAGCCAAGGACGCAATCTCAGCGATGAGCAAGAAATTAGAAGTAATTGCTTTAGAGATATCCAATAAAGGATGGAAACATTTATATTGTTTGAACTAGCGTCCTCGTCGATCTATATGACGTTGGCTTTCTCTTTTATTTCATTCCGAGACTTTGTAATAACTAGTATAGTGCCCGTGCTAACGCTACGGCGACACTTTGTCCATAATTCACTTTAGCAAAAACAACCTTTCAATGCATAGTTGCAACAGGGTCTAAAATCGAAACAAGGCAATATAATTGTTTCAGGTCAAGAAAAACATTATCCCCGCCAACGATAGCGGCAAAACAATCTTGGCAATACAAAAAACATGATCCGAAGTCAATTTTGATGATCAAATAATTAATATTATTAATGAATAAATAATTAATTGATATAACCTAAAACCAATAAATAGTGCCAACAAACAATCTCAATAGAACCTAGTCCTTACTCATACAGTTTTGCTGCTGCTTATGCAGTTATGCTAGTACTACAAGTGGTGATGGAGCAAGGGAAATACAATCTATTGGGATAGTATTTATATTCCAAAGCAGTCCTCTAAAGCACCATCTTTCAGAAGCACCTATGTCCATGAATGGACTCCTGTGTTGGATGATGACCACTGTTGATTCAGCTACTCGCATTCTTTCCTTCTTCGGCCTGTTGGTTGTTCATTTGTCCTGACTGAATCCATGTTGAATGCTACCTTGTAAAAAGCTTCTGAACTTGGAAATGTCACCAAGCAGCCTGCTGCAACCCCTAAAAGAGCAAGGCCTAAGACATAATTGCATCTCTTCATCTTTAGAACTGTCAAGACTGAAACTACATGAGATTTAAAGTTCAGATTACTCCACCCACAAGAGGGCAATGGGCTTGTTTTCCAAATCAAAATAAGGGTGGGAAACTAATGTTTAATATAACATACCTTGATTTTATAGCTTCTCTCATATATTAGAAAAACGAAATGGAAAGAAACGGTTCAGAGGAATATATAGAATAAATCATTCCTTCGGCACGTTACATCCAAACTAATTTAGTGTTGTGCTGAAACTCAGAATTTTACTCTGGATGCGCATCATGCCATCCAAACTAATGTAGTGCTGTGCTGAAACTCGTAATACTTGCTTCTTGGCTGCACTTCCTGGGACAACTAAGTTTTTTTAGTTTTTTTAAATAATCAGGAAACTTGAACAGCTGAAATAGTAAAAACATCAGCTGCTGGTTAAGTTTAGCCTTGCTCCTGTGGTGCAGTCCAAACAAAATAGAGCAATTTAATATATCTAAAGAAGTAGAGTTGATGTTGCTGGAGTTCAAGAAACCAGCAACAGTAATCTTATTTAATTTTGTTATTTCCTCATTTTTACCATTTACTACTTATAAGGTTAACATGGTGAAACATGAAATGCAGTACATAAGATTCAAGAAAGAAAAAGATTACCAATTGCTTTTGTATTTTTCTAAGCAATTTACAATTTCACAAGGGTTAAAGAGCCCTGTAGGCTTGTGTCACAATTGGTAGCATGCAAAAAATATGTACATCTACTGATGGTTCAGTTACCTACAAAACCTTACAGAGAACTTTAGGAAGCAGCTCTCTGCAACAATGTTTAGAAATACTTACCTGCCAAGTGGTCAATTGAACTGTTGACATACGTAGTTCAGAATTAGAAATGGCTGGCCACCCATATTGGTATTCCTGACAATAGAAATGTACAAGTGGTTTGCACGTTATTGATTGAGGACCAGCAACAGGTATTCACCACGCCTTGATTACCAATGAATCTGATAAAAGCACTAAATGAGCCATAGGTCAAAAATCCATAATGAAACAAAAGAAAGGGGAAATAATCAAACTGACCAATAGTTAAAAAATCAAGCAGTAACCTGACCTTGATGGATGAGCCAAATGAAGCAGCTCCTTCTAACTTGTTTTGGTATGCCCAACACACTGCACAGCCTGACAACGCTTGGCAATGTCCCAAAAGCCGATGGATGACAATCACTGTGGCCATAAAATTAATCTAGTTTGAAACACCAAGTTGTCAAGTTAACAAATTCAATGGTGCACTGAAGAAGCCAAATTTCGTATGGATTGAGCAGGGCGATAAATATGAATTTCCTAAATTTAATATAAATTGCCTTATTTCCTAAATTTAAGCTCAATACCTTGCCACCATAACAAGTTAGCAAAAAAAAATGTAGGTATGGTCTTTAAAAAAAATCTATAGAACAATTAACTTCATTGATGCATCAAAAGTTCGGTTTATATGGTCGATGGTTTATATATTTGTTGAACCATCAGTGGACATGAATTTATATATTTCCAAACCATGTTAGCTTATCTTTCTCCTGCTCCAGCACTATCCAGTAAGTTCTGCGATTCCACATCAACCTAAATTGGGTAAAAAAACATTGATCAGACCATCGGTTTCCATCAAAATAATCACCGCATATGGCATATCTAATTCCATAATACAACATTTTCTTCCCAGCAGTAAACTGCATATTAGCCTTACAAAGTGCTATAAAAGCTAGTTCTTCTGAAAACCGCAATGAGATAGCTTCATTAACTTTTTTTTTGAAAACTACCAAGTTTCAATAGATAAATCTGATGAGAATCCCTTCATGCTAAATGCAAAGAAATTTTATAGGGTTAAAAAAAGAAATATCATTGTAAAACATGTGAGCATTCTGTACAGAAGATCTTTAAATTGCTTTGCAATATCAAGATGGTAAAATGTTAGAGACAAACCTAGGATCAATTTATCTATTGCATAAAGGGACGCCAGTTCCAGGGCGTGAACGAAAGTTAGCATCAGCAAAGAGTAGTATCCTTCTCTCGTACATCTGCCATTAGCATCTCACAACCATCAATTAACCAAGTACACGCGTACGTACACATGAAGAGGATAAGAGCCGTCAGACCGCGCGAGGGCGTATAGGTATCGGTGAGGACGGCGCACGAGCAGACCGGAATATGGGGAAGAGGACACGGGCTGGAGGAGGAGGGCTGAGGGTCGCTCACCGCGACGCACAGGATGAGGCTCGTTGGACTCCAGCTGCTCGTCAGACGCCAAGGCTCCCAGCAAGGAGCCGCCGCCGCTAGACGCCGACGCGGACGGCAGCGGCGTCGGCGAAGAGCCGGGTGCTGGATCTCCAGCCTAGGGCCGCGCACGCAGGGGCCGCCGCCGGGGCGCCGCTGGTGCTCTTCTTTTGGTATTTCCCCTGCTCCGATAAGAGCGCGGCTGCGCCCCCAGCTGGAGACGGTGCCGCCGGGCGCGCCCCTAAGCCTGGAGGCGACGCAGCCTGCCACGTGTGGATGGAGTCCGCAAAGCCTGGGCGCGCCTCCTGCGTTGTCTTGTCCCCGTCCTCGATCTAGGGTTCAAGCGAGAGGTAGAGAGAGAGTAATGCCTCGGGAGAGAGAGGGAGGAGTGCGCAACGTGGTGGGGATGGGAGGGGAGAGGAGCCGGAGCGGCGTGTGCGGGAGAGGGAGAGATACGCGGCGTGCGCTTGAGGGCGAGGAAGCGGGAGGCGCGTGGGGAAGAGAGAACGTCGGGCGTGGGCACCGGTCGCACGGGGAAGCGCCGCTCGAGGCTTCGGCGCGCTGAAGCCTTTTTGCTCCAGGGCTTAGGACGTGGTTGTAGCAAGTGAGGGTTGATTAAGGGCCTTAGATTTTGATGATGTTGAATTTCTGTGTGTATTTTTTAGGGTACATAATGGTTAGAGGTCCTCAGCAGGGGACGTATTCTTGGGTGAACGGAGTATAATTTAACAATTCCCTTATAGTAGAGATTGGCTGTGTAAATCCACGGATGTAGAGGCCGGATATTGTTTTATCCATTATCTAAAAAATTTGCTTGGTAAAACAGCTTCACCAACAACTTCATGTATGATTGTGAGAGAGTGAGCTGTGAAAAGCTAATTTTTTTATCTTCATACAACTTATCCTTTTGTATCCTTTTGTGTGAGAAGGAAAAAGCACCTTCACCCATGAACCTGTTTTAAAAAGTGATGTTTGGCAAAAAAAAAAAAAAAAAACTCACAGAAGCTGTTGTGACTTGTGAGTTGTACTAAACATATATACCTATATTATTGTGTGGAAAGAAGAACATGAAGTCAATAAAATACACAGTACTAGTGCTGTAGAGGAGGAGATAAATGGGAATTCCCAAAGTGGTTACCATTTTTCTTAGAATTAAGTGGTTACCATTCATGCCGTATTTTTATAATTTCCATGCATTAGTTTCCTATCACGATACACGATCTTTTACCTACCTTCTAAATTAGAAGGTCTAAGTCGCTTTTAGTGCATCTTGCAGCTGTGTGTGTACGTGAACCAAAATTGGTGGTGGCTTCATGCGTGCACAACATGAGACGTGCAATGCATGTTATATTAGCCGAGAGGGTCCCAGGGTCAATCGGTCCTAGTTTTGGAGTCCGAGTTTTGTTTGGGTCATGTGGTTGCGTGTATGTGTTTTGTACCAAGTTAGATTGGATTTATTTATGAAATTGTTCTCTTGTCGAGCCTCCGCTTGAGGTACCCTACACTAGTGCTAGTACAGAACAGACTTTCATTTTGAAACTTTAGTCCTAGTCAATTTTAGGTCCAGAACTAAAGAAAACATTAGTCCTGATTGAAATTACAAACAAGACTAAAGTTCCATAGGCAACAGTAAGACGTAGCTTTTGTAGGAGGATATCTTTAGTCCTAGTTTATGTTACCAACCCGGAGACTAAAAGGTATCCTTTTAATCCTGTTTGGTGTTACAAATCTAGACTAAAGGTATCTCACCAAGACTAAAGGTACCCCACAGGTTAATTTAAAAGGAGAGCGTCAGAACTATGTCAGATGTGGTGTGCAATTAAGTTAGTAAGAAAGCTACATACAAGGTAAAAGGTCTTAGGTTTGACTCTTACGCACAACAAGAGTAATCTCTCAGAATTTAATTTTTTTTTAGTTTCGAGAATGCCTTTAGTCCCGGTTGCACGAACCGGAACTAAAGATAGCTTTTAGTCCTGGATCCACAGTAGGGTTTTCCAACTGGGATTAAAGCCCACCTGTGTACTAATGCTAGAGCTTTATTGATCCGGATCCCTATGAGAATTTATTTTCGCGTGTGATTTGGTGTGTGATCAGGAGTTCGCGTGCTGGAATTTTCGGAGTTACGTCATTGCCATGGGTCGAAATATTAGTTTGGGTTTGGATTGATTTTGTGTATATCATTCTAGGGAACCCGATGACTTCTAGTAGACCATGTCGACACCATTAGGGCTGGAGGCAAGATGTGCGATATTTTGCTGATGACGATCCCAAGGCCATATGCGATCCCGTCTCTAGGCAAGCGAGAACTAGCCTGACGTCATTGGAACTGGTTCCTTGTCTGGTTCCTTTTCTAGTATACATTACTTACTTATTACTTATTACTCCTACTTATACTATTATTAGATACTACTGGAATCAGCAGCTTTGCCTAGTGTCTAGGATATTTGGCAAAAGCCTGTTAGCACTCGGCAAAGATTTTGCCAAGTTCCACACTCGACAAAGAGCAGTAGGTAAACCAAGTGTTAGCAAAGGGCTCTCTGCCGAGTATCTTTTCTCGGACACTCGGCAATGCTAAGTGCCCTGTCTGATAGAAGGTTTGCCGAGTGTCAAATGGTAGACACCAGCAAAAAGGTCAAGTTTGCCGAGTGTCACCACGATGACACTAGGCAAAGGTTGGACAATTGCCGAGTGTCGACACCAGGCAAAGGTTGGGCAGTTTGCCGACTGTCTTAGTCATGACACTCGGCAAACCATGTTCCCAAGTGGTCACTTCTGGTCACTCTGCCTAGTGTCTTGGTCATAACACTCGGCAAAGCCAGCCTTTGTTGAGTGTAACACTAAGCTTGCATATCTTTTTTAATTAAGATGGAAAAGGTTTTAAGTATAGGGTGCCAGAGGTGCGCTAGGGGGGTTGAGATTTCTAGCTAGGCGTTACCCGTAGCTAAGAATACAAAGTTGATTACTCGCGTACGAGACAACCTAATTTGCATGCTCCCGCTGCAATCCATTGATTGGCGACGTGCCTGATGACGGAGAGCGTTTGAGACACAGGCACGGTTGCGTTGTGAAAACATCTAGCGTTCCATTCCTTCCATAGCCCCCTGGCAACTAATGCGAAGAGGGTGTCCGCCCTTGTCTTCTTTCCGTGCCAGCGATTTCTCCATGACACCCACCACTCTAGGATGGTGCCTCTCCTGATTGAGGAGCAGCCCCTCCAAGTGTTGCTAGTATGTTCCACCATGCATACTTGGCGAGAGTAGGAGCAGGATACGACGATGTGGTCGATGGATTCGAGCTCTTGGACACACGGGAAGAACAGATCCGCAGCCTCGAGACCGTGTTAACGCCTCCTATCTGCCATCCAGTGTCTTCGTCGCAGAGCTAGCCAGAGGAAGTTTTTTACTCTTAATGGAGCCCAGGTGCCCTAGATTCTGTCGCAGCCAGGTATGGCGTGCGAGGTGGAATGCAATGCCTTATATGCTGACTTCGCGGAGTAGGTTCTGTCCGTCGTCCATCTCTATAGAAGTTTGTCCACGTCGTCCGAGAGTTGGACAATTTGCAGCATGTCCCATATGCGTAGGTACCCCCGCATTGCGGTTACAGAGAGACCCCCAGTGATCCGAGTGTCAGCTATGACACTTGACAAAGGCACTATTTGCCAAGTGCCTAACTACGATACTCGGCAAAATTATGTTTTTTATTTTGCCCTCAAACTTTTTGGGCCTCTTACAGTACCTAACACTCAATGTTAAAAATTGGTACATTTTTTTGGACATTTGCTATATTTCACTAATTTATTTCATGTAATTAATTTTTTTCCGATACGGCAAGGCAAGTGAACCAAATTGTGCATTAAATGCATGCAAATATGATATCCATGTTTTTGAGTGTTTTGTAAGACCGTATCCAAGATTAGACCAGAAATTTTGAAAATCTTGTTCATAAAACTTGACCACAAACTTCCCGACTAAATGTTTTTTTTTAATTGTATAAAATGCAAATAAAGTCCAAAAATTATGAAACTTGTCGAGATGTTAAGATATCACATGTGAAGGTTGTGGTAAAAAATTGAGAATGTTTCGCGCAAGTTGTCATGGACTATGCTTATACACTACTACAGAAACTATTTGTAGCAACGCCTCTTTTTTTTTGTAGGGGCGGCTCTATATTAAACCGCCCCTACAAATGGTGGCCAAACGAACCGTCCCTACAAATCCATTTGTAGGGGCGGTTGGTGTTATGAGCTGCCTCTACAAATGTCTAGATTTGTAAGGGCGGTTCTATATCCAACAGCCCCTACAAATCGGATTTGTAGGGGCGGTTCTATATTGAGGCGCCCTACAAATGAATGCCGAATATAAAAAATAAAGCACTAAAGTTTAATTTTTTTTAAAATGATCTCGGATGAAAAAATGACTAAAATAAAAGTTGTAGATCTCAAAAAGTTACGTAACTTTTCTATTTATGACTTTTTTATTCAAAAACATTTTGTACTCCAAAATTTACACTTTGAAAATATTGTTTGAAGTAGTTAAATTTTGAAATTCAAATTTTGAGTTAATAAAACAAACTCGCATGAAAAGATGACCAAAAAAAAAGTTGTAGATCTAAAAAAAAATTAAGCAACTTTGTAGTTAACAATATTTTTCATTTGAATTTTTTTCACATGGTAAATTATGTATGAATGTCTTAGGTTTGAACTTTGAATTTTATGAACTTTTTTTAAATAACCTCAGATAGAGAAACAACCAAAATAAAAGTAGTAGATCTCGAAAAGTTATGAAACTTTGTAGTTGACAACTTTTTGATTTGAACTCATCTTGTTAAACAAAATTACATTAACTTTCTCAAATGTAAAATTTGACTTTTTTCAAATGACCTCGGATGGAGAAATGATCAACATGAAAGTTGTAGGTCTCGAAAAGTTATGAAACTTTGTAGTTGACAACTTTTTGATTTGAAATCATCTTGTTAAACAAAATTACATTGACTTTCTCAAATGTAAAATTTGACTTTTTTTTTCAAATGACCTCGGATAGAGAAATGATCAACATGAAAGTTGTAGGTCTTAAAAAGTTATAAAACTTTGTAGTTGAAAACTTTTTGATTTGGATCCGTTTAGGGCCTCAAACAATCAATTTAATCTCAGTTTAGGATAATATGTAGGGAAAGAAAATACAATATGGATACATGTGACAGTGAGGTGTAGTGGTAAAGAAGGGAGAGCGCGAGAGTGAGGTTGTGAGTTCGAATCATGGCCAAAGCAAAGTCTCTAAAAATCACAGAAAAAAGGCTAGGGTGAGCCCCGGGTGGGGGCTGTCTAGTGGGGATTTTCTCGGATTAAAAAAAATTTTTTTACTATTTTTTTGATAATTTTTCGTAATATCTGGAAATTGATTTGTAGGGGCGGTTAGATATAGAACCGTCCCTACAAATCGCCAACCGTCTCTACAAATCGATTTGACCGCCCCTACAAATCGGGCATTTGTAGCCACGGTTGCGTAGGGGCGGTTGGCAAAACCGCGGCTACAAATGCTCATGAACCGCCCCTACAAATCATTATTGTGGTAGTGATAACCACTAAATACCTCCACATGAAATCATGAAATTCGTTGGAGATGTTTCGGTTTCTAAACATTGTACGTAACAAAGTGTGCGAAACTTTCTAAATTTTACATATGGTATCATGACATCTCGACAAATCTCACAATTTTTGGACTTTGTTTCTTTTTTAATATTTTTTAGTATTCGGCTACATGTTTGTGGTTGTGTTGCGTAAACAAGATCAAAATTTCTAGTCTATTCCTAGATACAACCTCAAATTAAACTCAATAACATCAATGCCATTTTTTTGCGATCAATTATTTCCATTATTCGGAGCACTTGCGGTTAAAATTTGACTTATTCTAAAAATCATTTAAATGAAATAAATTAACTAAATATAGAAAAATGAATTAGAAATGTACTGTACCAACTTCCCACATAGACTACCACATGTATGAGGAGAGAAGAAAAAGTTTGGCGACCAAATGAAAAAAGAGTAAGCAGTTTGCCTAGTGTCAAATAAAAACACTAGGCAAACTTTCATTTTGTCGAATGCCTAAAGGAAAACACTAGGCGGACTGTGTTTGCCGAGTGCTATCTTGGGACACTCGGCAAACCTAGGATTTTGCCGAATGTCTACGTTTGACACTCGGTAAAGCGATTAACAGCAACCGTCGGTTTTTAACATGGACGCCCTAGCTTTGCCAAGTGTTTTTCTCAGCACTCGGCAAAGAGAACGATTTGTCGAGTGTTTTTTCTTTGCCTAGTATCGCGCATTGGGCAAATCTGCCTTTGCCAAGTGTATTTTCTTGCCATGTGTTGCGCTTCGGCAAATCACCTTTTGCCGAGTGCCCCCAAAAACATTAGGCAAACCGTAGGGACACTCGGCAAAGCGGCCGTGTGTCCGTAGCGAGAGATTCCACATTATCGCGGTGGCTAATTAACATCACATGCATGTGTCGCCTTAAGCATGCACTCAGCACTTTCACACATGAATCCACGCGTCGTTGGTGATCTCAGGCCAGCGTGGATTTTTTATTTATTTTAATCCTTTTTTATAAGATATTTCAATAGTAATCCCCACTAAAAAAAATATTTGCACATTCTAGCCCTTTTTGGTCGCGCCCGGCCGGTGGGCGATTAATTTCGATCACGCCACATGCATTGGCGTGACAAGATGTTCCATGTGGGATGGCGTTTCCGACGTGGAAAACCTTGTCACGCCACTCCTGTTGGCGTGACAGTAGGGTCTTGTCACGCTACCAGGAGTGACGTGACAAGACTGGATTTTCAAAAAATCATAATTGTTTTCCCTCCACTACTACAGAAACGGGCTTTAGCCCCGGGCCTAAACGGCTTTTAGTCCCGGCTGCGGAGCCGGGACTAAGGTTTCGGGACTAAATGTCCCACCTTTAGTCCCGGTTCCGCGGCCCGGGACTAAAGGTCCACTTTTTAATCCCGGTTGGTAACACCAACCGGGACTAAAGGGTGTGCCAGGGTGCACCACCTAGCCGCCCCTTTTTAGTCCCTGGTTGGTGTTACCAACCGGGACTAAAGAGTTTTTCTCTTTTTCCTTTTCTTTTCTTTTGGTTTTCCATTTTCGGGTTTACAATTATATTATTATTATTATTGAATGCGTATTGTTATTTGCTTGTTTACGTAGACGCCGCACCTATAATTTATATAATTTAGAGCATTACATATAAATATACTATATAACACTATTTATACATTATACATGTCTATAGGTCCATAATATAATATTTACACATATCCATCACGGATAAAGTATTTACAACTTAATTGTTCTTCGCCACTCAAGCGTCGTACAAATGATCATCCTGGTTTGGTTTCATTGGCTCGTCGGGGTTGAAGTAGTACTCACCGGCGGGATTCAGGACTTGGTCGTTAAGAAACCCCGCGATTGTCTCCTCGAATTCCTTTTAGGCGCACTTCATCCAACACCTTCGCCTCAACCACGTCTCCTTCAAGTAGGCATTAAAGAAAAAAGTTAGAGGTATGAATAAGATTTATTAACTAGCAACAAATAAATGAAATAAACTTATTATATATACATGTTACATACTTTTTGCGTGCTCAAGATTTGTTTTTTTTTTTTCATAGACCGTCGAAATTCGCGAGACATAGTAGCCACACAAATTTTCGCCCGGGTGGTCGGGCGCTTGAGAATCCATTGAAGTAGGATAGGCTTTGAAAGTGGCGCTTTCAAATCGGACGGTGTTGCCGCACGAAGCCAGCCCAAACCCTAGCAATAAAATGATCATTATTAATTATCTATTACCGAAGTTAAAGAGTTGAAATTAATATTTAGAGATCGAAGTTACCCTTAGATAATATCTATCATTTCTTGGTAATCTTCCAAGTGGTTTTCTCAACGAGTCATAGATTTGCAAATGACATTGCGGAGAGATCAATCACAATTAGTATCCAATGATAGCTGCATTTGTGTGTAGGCAAAATAATTATATATCTTTATAATGATCTAATTAATTGGTTTAATAGAATGTACACACGATAACGATACTTACTTAAAGTTATAGGGAAAGAGTATATATCTTTTATCCTTTTGATTGATCAAGTACCTCCGTAAATTTCTCTCCGTTTGAACTCTCCATAAGACATACGGAGTCTCGGGGTCTTTGAATACAATATAAGGATCTACAAATCCAATCTCCTTGTCATTTCTAGCTCGAGGTCCCTCATCATATTTCTCGCATATGTATAGCCGGTTTTACGTAATTAGTTATACATATACATGATAAGTTTCTGATGACATTATTAAAAGAAAGAATCACTTACGCACGTAAGCGGTGATTAGAGCTTTGTCCAGGCGTCCATGTGGCATAGCTGGTGTAGCTCATTAAATTGAACATAAATAATATCATCACCACGGAAGTAATGATGGTTTCTAATTCGGACGCAGATATAGTCATCCGCTCTTACGCCACACGCCGCAAGGAACCTTTGGTTTAGCAAGTACATCTGCGTGCCAAGTTTGCCGAGGGCCGCAGGGTTGAATAGACTCTTGCCATATTCATATATCTTACGCCAATGATCAATTTCTTTTTGCACTTTCAATTGCTGCCCCAGCTATCATTTGGGATAAGGTAAGACCCGATTGTCCGCAAAAAAAAATTTTCAAGATCCTCATAGTTCAAACCCGGAGGTATCTCGCTGGTCTAGCACGCCGATGTTTGAACCATATTCATTCCCAACGACTAGCGGGGGGCGATTGCTTTGATTGTTCGCCGAGGCGTGCTACATCCTTGCGTGCTCTTTTCTCTTTCTTCTTCTCTTCTTCTAGGGATTTGGTTAGAGTGCGATCATAGTCGATAAAGATGATGATTCTTTCCGAGCTGCACGCCTTTTTTTTTTTGTTGAGCCTCAACCCTTTGCCGTAGATGTTCTCGCTTCATTAAGAGGTAGGGCTTCTCGGGGTTTCGCTTAGATTCTCTTTCATCCTTAAGTCTCTTGAAGAAACCGTCCACATCCGACTTTTTCTGAAGCATCTATTTCTGCAAAGCACTCTTCTCATAGGACAACTTCTTAGGAATGACGGGTTGTTTCTTTTCGAGGCTTTCTTTTTTGGGCGGCGGGGCGGCCGACACATTTGATCGTGTGGCCGGCCTCTTCTTCAATGGTGGGTCCACCGGTTTTGGTATTTGGAGCCACGTGTGGAGGCGATGGGGGCGGCCGGTGGGGGGGTTGGAGCCCGACATGGAGGCGAAGGGGCAGCCGGTGTCGGTGTTGGAGCCCGAGGAGGCGGCGTTTGAGCCCGAGGAGGCGGCGTTGGAGCCCGAGGTGGCGGGGTTGGAGCCCGAGGAGGCGGCGTTGGAGCCCGAGGTGGTGGCGTTGGAGCCCGAGGAGGCGGCGTTGCAGCCCGAGGCGATGCAAGCCGTGTCTTGCATCGCCTCGTCATCACCCGCGGCACTATGACATGTTGGTGACCACCTGTGAAACCAAAGAGGTATATGAGTAAACCGCTAACTAAGGGAATGCAAAATAAAGTTAGTGAATAAATGTATCGTCAAGTTTCATCCGCACCTAGGGTTAGGTTCATGACGAGGAGGTGGTGATAGAGTACTAGGTGATGCCCCGGGAATAATGATGTAGCGCTTGCGCCAACAAATGAAAGCCTTCTCTCGCTTGTCCTAGAGTCTTCTCTCCATCACCTCCTTCTATCTCAAGCCACATTTTTGAAGCCTTTGACAACTCTATCCACCGAGACACTAGCATATCAATTTGGAACTATCGCCCCATGGATTCTTGGTGTCTTCGTAGGGTCGATATGAGTTACAACACCGACAAAGAACCATGACCGTGGCAGCCCCTTTTGTGGAATATGCAGCTCACATGTTGTCTTAGCTTCAGTGGACGTCATCCACCGGAAAGCGCAGCCCCACGCCGCCTTGAATAGTTGGCACCTCCGTGGAAGCGCAATCGCTTTTCAACCGACCGGGGGCTAATGTTGACTCCTGTGCTCGATGCGTTTGCCTTTGCATAGAACTTATCGCTTCCTGCACTTGCCTTTTGATTTCCTCGTTCATTCTCTCTTCAAGTGCTTTCTCTCGTCAGATCGCTTCACGAGCCACTTGGCGTGACTCCATCACCATTGCCTCCAACCTACGCAATCGCTCTCCGCCTCCTCTTCCTTCTTTCTTTGGCGGCTTCTATAAGTGAGTCTATCTTTAGGGAAGCCATGCTCCCACGATATCTCCCCATAGCCTCTTGTTCGCCCACCGTGTTCATCGGTCTCTAGGGCGTATGTCGGCTCATCCTTCTCTCTATTTGGCTGCCGGTGCCACTTTCAACTAATCCTCGGGCATAGGCCATTCTCTGTCCCCACTCTCTGCAGCTTGTCGCCGTACACTACCTTTCCGGTCTCTAGGTCTAGGGTTCCCCATGACCGAAGAACCAATACTTGGCGCTTTCGCCTTTCGGCCGGTGCGGTGATTCTGGTTCCATCCCCTTATCAACAATCTCCTGTTCCAGCCTTCCGCCACTTGGGAATAGCACTCCGGTAGCCACCGAACCCAAGTGATGGTGGTATTGCTTGTGTCTAGCATTTTCCCGATTACGGATCATCCGTGTTCGACCCTCATCCGAGTTCTTAAAGCATGCGAACTCATCCCAAAAAGGCCTCAACTTGACGTAGGCCTTGTTGGTGAAATCGGTGTCCGGTTATGTGCAACAAAAGTCTTGTGGAGTTTCTTCTTCCAAGCCCTGAAATTGTTTGGCCATCTACGCATAGCCCTGATTTGAACCTTCTCCTTCAAAGCTTCATCCCTGTGTATCGAGCGTGAAATGTTGAAGGATATCTAGCCATAGCAATTCCTTGTCACGATCCGAGACATAACTAATAGTAGGGTCATCTTTCCGTTGCCTCCATTCTCGAGCAGCGATCGGGGAGCCTGCCCCTTACAAGGTATCCACAAGTGCGCAACAAATTTCTTTGAATGTTCCCCAAGTACTTGGCCTGTACCCTCGTCGAATTCGACATAATGTACCGACGCTCCAACGGCTTCTTCGGGCCTCGCACTTTTCTAGTACTCCCGGAAGTCGCCGCCGATCCGAGGGCTACACAAAGAAGTATAAAGATATTAATACAAAAGCCATTCATTTTAATTTCATGTATATACATATATATACTAGATTGTAGATAGACCTCATCAGGATTGTCTCCCACAAGTTCTTCATAATCAGCGGTAATCGACTCCCATCATCTATTTGTTCATTGTCTTCACCTTGGACTTGGGGATTTTGATTGCCGCCATTGTTGATTAGGTCCATCATTGCCTCATCCATGTTATCATTCGGATCGGCCATTTCTACAAATATATGTGAAAGATGTTAGAATTCAATTTGTCATGTAGCGCCATAAGAAAAAAAAGAAAAATATACATGAGGAGGTTAATAAAGTTAATTAAAAGTACCATTAATAAAGTTACATGACATAAAGTTACATAATAAAGTCGCATGATATTACTATTATTAATAAAGTTACTTGCCATTCTATTACAATATTACAATGTTACAAAACCTTAGATATTATATGAGGAGGTAAGTAAAGTTAATTAAAAGTATCAATAATAAAGTTACATGACATAAAATTACATAATAAAGTCACATGACATTACTATTATTAATGAAGTTACTTGCCATTCTATTAAAATATTACAATGTTACAAAACCTTACATATTACATGAGCAGGTTAATAAGTAGGAGTCCGGTCGCCGCTAAGTCGCTAAGTCGCCGCTAGGTCATCGCGGCCTTGTTCGTCCGGGCCGCCGCTAGGTCGCCGCTAAGTCGCTAAGTCGCTGAGTCGCCGTGGTCTTGTTCGTCCGGTCGCCGCTAGGTCGCCGCTAAGTCGCTAAGTCGCTAAGTCGCCGTGGTCTCGCTTCGTCCCGGTCGTCGCTAGGTCGCCGCTAAGTCGCTAAGTCGCCGCTAGGTCATTGTGTCTTTGTTCGTCCCGGCCGCCGCTAAGTCGATAAGTCGCTAAGTCGCTTAGTCGCCGCTAGGTCGCCGTGTCTCGTTTCGTCCCGGCCGTCGCTAAGTCGCCGCTAGGTCGTTATTAGGACGTCGTTAGGGTTTCAAATAAAATGAATAGTTTTGATTTGCCCGTTTAACGTTAATCGCATGGTTGCATTCCGCCAAGTCCCGCATGGAGATGCTCTCGCTCGGGCTCGATGGCCGCCACCACAACACATACACGCATTCCGCGGCTCGATGGCCGCCACCACAACACACATACACGCATTCCGCTGCTCGATGGCCGCCGAACAGACGCAAACACACAACACATGCATACACAAAGCAAGTTCGCGCACGACGCCACCCTTTGACGGCGTGGGGCTCCCTCGGCTGGTGTGTGCTCCTCGCCTGCCGCTTTTTGGCCGGAGAGAAAGGACGGCGGCCGGGCGTGTGCTCCCCTCGCTGCAGGGGCCGAAGAAGAAGGCCGGCGCCGGCGGCCGAAGAAGAAGGCGCTGCTGCCCCTCGCTCCCTGGCCGGGCGTGCTCGGGCCGGAGAAGAAACGAAGGAGGCGCTGGGGAGGGGCGAGGATGGCCGGAGAAGGACGACGAGGCGGCGGGCGCGCTGGAGGGGCCGGCAGCGCCTGGGTGGCTCGGGAGGAGGCGGCGGGCCTCGATCTCGCCGGAGATCAAGGAGGCGGCGGCGCCTGGGGGAGGGCCGGGCGAGGATGGCCGGAGAAGGACGAGGAGGCGGCGGCGGGGCGGGCGGGCCGCGGCGAACGGTGGCTCGGGGTGCTCGGGGGGAGGAGGAGGAGGACCCTCTGGCGGCTGGCTGCCTCCCCGGCGGCGGTCGGGGGAAGAGAGGACGGCGGGCCTCGGGCCGGAGTTGAAGGAGACGGCGGCGCAGAGATGGCGGCCCGAGACACGGGGCGGAGAGACGGCGGCGGCTAGGGGCTACGGCGTGCGCGGGTGTGGATCGGAGGAGGAAGGCGACCCCCCTTTAGTACTGGGGGACTTTTAGTCCCGGTTGGTGGAGAGCACCGGGACTAAAAGCCCTTTAGTCCCGGCGGTGGTACGCACCGGGACTAAAGGCACAACCTTTAGTCCCGGTGCGTACCACCGCCCGGGGACTAAAGGTAGCCTTTAGTCCCGGTTGGTATTAACAACCGTGACTAAAGGTTTCCCCCTAGCTATTTACATGTACTATTTTTATTTATCTATGCTATTTGTAAATAGATTATTTTTGTTAATTGCATAGTAAAAAAAAAGAGTGGGTATTAATTTCTTAAAAAAATAAGAGTTCTATTTTATTTTATGTAGTTACTAATTTGGAAAATTGGGAACATAAAATCTTTTTCATCCCTTATAATAGCAAACACAAATATTAAAAATGATTAGTATTTTGTTAATGCAAAAATGTTTGACTTATTTAAAATACTTTAAAGTAGTTGTATTCAATAGGAAATTTGTTTTTGCATTATTTTAACGTAAATTTTGTTCATGTATCACTATTTATCTTCAAAATCGTGGTATACGTGATATTTACCATTAAATTGAATTATTTGTTCATTCCGATCGCTTACATTATATTATTTTGGTTTATCTATGCTATTATTGTTGCATTACTTTTTCTAATGCCAAATTGGTCTCACTTAACTTCTTACTATGGACATGCTTAGCAACAAATACTTCAAGTCATTTGAAATGATATAAAATAAAAAAAACTAATACAAACATCTGAAGTTACAAGTGTCACAACACATACTCTAATACACTCTATTTATTAGGTGGGCACAGTAGTGATCTTCTTTTTGACGTATGTTCCTTGGTCATGATCTTGACTTAACCATGGAGTGTCCTCAGTATTTATCATGATGCTCGGATCTTTGATCACATTAAAAGGCGTGATTCGGTCATCCCTTTCATAATCTTCTAAAATATCTGACTTGTCCTCAATTCCCACAATGTTTCTTTTTTCTGAGAGAACTATATGGCGTTTTGGCTCATTCGTTGATTTGTTGTTATTTTTCCCTCTCTTTTGTTTTGTAGACATGTCTTTCATATAGAACACCGATTCACATCAGCAGCAAGGACGAATGGTTCACCTTTGTAACCAACATTGTTGAGGTCCACTGTTGTCATTCCATAGTCTTTGTCAACTGTTACCCCGCCTCCGATATTCTTGACCCATTGGCACCGGAACAAAGGGACTTTAAAATTAGGTGCGTAGTCTAGTTCCCAAATCTCCTCTATGCGGCCATAATATGTTTGTCTGTTTCCATTCGGGTCGGTGGCGTCTACGCGAACCCCAATGTTTTGGTTCTTACTTTTTTTATCTTGGCCTAGGGTGTAAAATGTATTTCCATTTATCTCGCACCCTTTGAACGTGAGGATGTGCCATGATGGTTGCCTAGCCAACAAATACAGTTGCTCATCAATTTGGTCATTACCCCGACATTCTTTTAAGTAACCAATCACTGAAAGTGTCCATGTGCTGACGCATAAGCCAAGCTTCATTCTTCTCTGGGAACTGGGATCGTAGAAAGTCCTTGTGTTTCTTGACATACGGCTCCACCACGGATGAGTTTTGAAGAACTGTGTAGTGTGCTTTATTGAAATAATCGCCCCCGCACCGATGTATGTTTTCTTTCCTATCGTTCCCTTTCCGCCTCGGTCTCCCTCGTGTCGCGATTCGGGAACACCAATTGGGTCAAGTTCGGGAATGAATTCAACACGTAACTCAATGACCTCCTACGTCACATAGCCCTCTCGCGATGCTTCCTTCGGCCAAGCACATTTGGTGAACATATTTCTTCAGGACTCCTATAAACCTCTCGAAGGGAAACATATTATGCAGGAACACATGACCAAGAATATTGATCTCCTTGACCAGATGAACTAGGAGGTGTGTCATGATATCAAAGAAGGATGGAGGGAACACTAACTCAAAGCTGACAAGACATTGAACCACATCATTCTCAGAGAGCAGCAAGTTCCAAATTGGATTGATTGCCTTTCTCGAGAAATTGCATTGAGGAATGCACATAGCTTAACGGTGGCCAGACGTACATGTGGAGGTAGAATTCCTCTTAATGCAACTGGAAGCAATTGCGTCATAAGCACATGGCAGTCATGCGACTTTAAGTTCAGAAATTTCTTCTCGGGCATATTTATTATACCTTTTATATTAGAGGAGAATCCAGATGGGACCTTCATCTTTGCTTAAGCATTCAAACATGATTTCTTTCTCTTCATTGCTAAGAGTGTAGCTAGCAGGTCTTAAATATTGGCGTCCATCATCTGTCTTCTCCGGATGCGGGTTGTCTCGCTCTTCCATGTTTGTAAGTCTTGTCGTGCTTCAAGTGAATCCTTAGGCTTCCCATATACACCCATAAATCCTAGAAGGTTCACACAAATATTATTTGTCAGGTGCATGACGTCGATCGCATTACGGACCTCTAGGACTTGCCAATAGGGTAGCTCCCAAAATATTGACTTCTTCTTCCACATGGGTGCATGACCCACTGCATCTTTTGGAACTGGTTGGCTGCCCTGTGCCTTACCAAAAACTACTTTCACATCCTTAACAATCTCAAATACATCTTCTCTAGTTCTGTTGCGAGGCTTGCATCGGTGGTCTGCCTTACCTTTAAAATGCTTGCCTTTCTTTCTAACTGGGTGATTCATAGAAAGAAATCGACGATACCCAAGGTACACGATCTTTCTGCATTTTTTCAAATATATACTATCAAGGTCATCAAAACAATTGTGTGCATGCATTATATCCCTTGTTTGACTTACGAAAGATTACATAGAGCAGGCCAATCATTGATTGTCACAAACAACGTGCTCGCAGGTTGAAGTGTTCCTGTTTATACTCATCCCACACACGAACACCTATTTCGCTCTATAAAAGTAGGAGTTCTTCAATTAATGGCCTTAGATAGACATCAATGTCATTGCTCGGTTGCTTCGGGCCTTGGATGAGCACCGGCATCATAATGAACTTTCGCTTCATGCATAACCATGGAGGAAGGTTGTAGATACATAGTGTAACAGGCCAAGTGCTATGACTCTTTGCTTTACGCTCACCAAAAGGATTCATACCGTCCGTATTTTAAAGCGAACCTCAAGTTTCTTGCGTCTTTTTGCAAACTCGGAAATTTCCTATCTATTGCTCTCCCTTTGAGACCCATCAGCAGGGGTGTCTACCTTACGGTCTTCTTTGTGCCACCGCAACAACTTTGCATGGTCCTTGTTTTCGAAAAGACGTTTCGACGAGGTATTATAGGAGCATACCACATAACCTTTGCAGGGATTTTCTTCTTATGACGTTCTTCCCCCTCAACATCGCCAGGGTCATCTCGCCTGATCTTATACCGTGATGCTTTATATACGGGGCATTCATCTAAATTCTCATAGTCGTTGCCACGGTACAGGATGCAGTCGTTAGGACATGCATGTATCTTCCGGATTTCTAATCCCAAAGGACGACGACTGTTTTTTGCTTCGTGACGTAGTGGTGGGCAATTCATTAGGGTTCGGAAGCATCTTTTTTTGGATCTTCAGTAACTGTCCAAATGCCTTATCGGATACACCATTCTGTGCCTTCCATTTCAACAACTCCAGTGTTGTGCCCAATTTTTTTTGCCCATCTTGGACGGATGGGTATAGTAATTTCTTGTGATCTTCTAGCATGCGGTCAAACTTCGCCTTCTCTTTTTCACTTTCGCATTCTTTCTGTGCATCATGAATGGCATCACCAAGAGCATCACCTTCACCAAGAGCACCTTCCTCTTCTTGACTTCTCCCATTCTTTGTATCATCGAAGCCACCGAATTGAGCAATAAGGTCGTTAGGCTCTAGTTGTTCTTGTTCTTCTTCACATTCTTCCATCATTATCCCGGTTTCTCCATGCTTGGTCCAACAAATATAGTTTGGTATGAAACCCGACTTCAACAAATGTGAGTGAATATTTCTAGAGCTAGAATATTCCTTCAAATTCTGACACAAGGCACATGGGCAACGTATGAATCCATCCCGCTTGTTTTCCTCGGCCACTCTTAAGAAATAATGCACACCATCAATGAATTCTTTGGAGCGGCGATCGGCATTGTACATCCAACCATGTGTCATTGTCTGCATTGCAACATAAAGTATGATAAGTTTCTAATTTTTACTACAGAAATAAAAGTAACAAATAACCTAAAATTCTCTATTTCTAATTTTTCTCAACAAGCAAAATTAAAAAAACACCAAAGTTCTCTATTTCTCTAAATAATCAAGAAATTTGGTAGGCATACTAGTTTAAATTAACTAATAAACCCGATCACAGATGTATTATTCATACTTAGTTATAATTAAATAATCCTTCAAATGTATTATTCATACTTAGTTATAATTAAGTAATTAACCCGATCTCAGATTATAAACTAAAGTATTATCAAATGTTAATTTTTTTTTAAAAACTAATTATAATGAGAAACCATAAATTTAGTATTTTTCTAACTAAACCAAAAGATATGGTAGACATAATAGTAATAAATGGTGTATACTAATTTTTAGGGTCTTAATTGTAGTTATCTACATTAAAATATTCAAACGATGAAGTGATTGGAGTTTAAAATAGTGTAGAAATCAAAAAATAAAAAACTACATGTATAACACCACAAAATGAGATAACCTGCAGCTAAAACTTGAGAAGATGAAGTTAGTAACCTCTAAACAAGTAAATGACGGCGTAGAAGTGATGAAATGAATGAATAGCCGGAGATGTGAGCACAAATCAAGCAAGAACCATGAAGAACATGAAGAACAAAGAAGAAGAGTGAGCTCGGGCAGCTCGGCCGGGGGAGGAAGAAGGACTCAAATATGGGGGAAGGATTTAATCGGTCCCTAACACCAACCGGGACTAAAGTCCCATCTTTAGTCCCGGCTGGTGTCTGAGACTGGGACAAAACCTTTAGTCCCCGGCTGGTGTCACTGCATCGGGACTAAAGATGGATTTTTAGTCCCGGTTGGTAACACCAACCGGGGACTAAAAGCCCCCCCAGATGATGCCCGACACCATAGCCGTTGGGTGGGGACTTTTAGTCCCGGTTTTGTTACCAACCGGGACTAAAGGTGTTTTTAGTCCCGGGCGCCATTGTTTTGGGAGCTATTGCTCATTTTGCCCAAGTGACCAAAAGCCTATTCTGTAGTAGTGCTCCTTTCAGGGACTTGGCACTCCTCTATGTTTGACTCTACTCTCATCGGTTAGTTTGTACCAAACATCATGGGCACCGTACCAAGTCTAAAATTGTCAGGGTCAGTTTTTGACCAAGGCTAGTTTTTTCTAGACAACGTCGAATTAAATTGTTTCTTGTTTCTTGTTTGTACGTGTTTTCCAATCCAGCTTAACTCACCCCAATCATATTTTATCTGTCAACACTCTAGCCATTAAATAAAGTGCTGGACAGTGATATGACATTAGAAATTTAAATCTAACTAAAATGGTTCCTTAAAAAAAAAGACTATGTCAACAAGACTAAGAGAAGAAAAGATATAATAAGTAGATGATAGAACAGAGAATACACTCACATGACTGAATAAACTTTTTATTTTCAAGAAACCATCTGTTATAATAAAGACCCGTTCAGAAGGCACGAACCATACCAATGCAACTTCCTTTGCAGAATGTTGGCGATGGACGTTAAGCACCATCGTGGTATCCATGGCCCTTTTCATCCCGGCACTGCTGACATTAGTGCAAAGAAGACGGCAGCACACTGGCGGCCATAAGCCACCTCCGCCCGAGCCCAGAGGCACTATTCCCCTTGTTGGTCACCTCCACCTCCTGACCAAGAAGCCACTCCACCTCGCCCATCTCCAGGGAGACGTCCTGGGCCTGCGGTTAGGCTCCAGCCGAGTCGCGGTTGTGTCCTCCGCCTCAGTCGCCCAGCAGTGCCTCGTCGCGCTGGACACCTCGTTCGGCAACCGTCCACGGCTGCGTCCTCGAGGATCCTCTCCTACGAGTGGTCGACCATGGGCCATGCCAACTGCGGGCCGTTCTGGCGCCAAGCCCGGCGCACCGCCACCACGGAGATCTCCTCCGTGGAACGAGTGCAGCACTTCGCCGATGTCCACGAGCAGGAGGCGCAGGCCATGGCACGCCGCCTTTGTCGTGTGGCACTTGCTTCTGCACAGGGCCGCGCTCTTGTAGACGTCAAGTCGCGGCTATATGGGAGATGCCAACGAACGCCTTATTGGACATGCTCTGCACGAGGACGTCTTCTCGGAGGTACTAGTGCTCTAGGACCATGTTTGATCAAGTAGTTTATAGCTAACTAAAACTTTAAAACTAGTTAAAAGTTCTCTTAGCTAAACTTTAATCGGGGGTTTTTGATCCTCCAACTAATAGACTCAGAGTTTAGCTGGATTAAAACAACTAAACTCAGCTAAATTTAGACCGTTTAGATCCTTAGCGGCTAAATTTAACCAGCTAAAAGTTTGATTAATACTATCATCTTGGCATCTTCCGACCACTAGTGATCATGAGATAACGTAATAATGAACTAACTCACTGAACCCTATCAAATGATAGTATACTATATGGATCTGGTTCGATGCCTCGAACCAACGAAATATAGATACATACACGCACACTGAGGGTCTATTTAATAGCTAGGGCTCCTCTTCTATTCTGAGTACAATTATTTTAAAAAGAACCCTACAAAATATTTTTTAGGAGAAGCTATTCTACGGCTCCTCCAAAATGATTCTAGCTTCTCTAGAAGAGCACCTCAGAGAGGAGCCTTCTCAATCCGGCCCCTGAATGTGTGGTGCTAAAAGATGACACCGCTTCGTACATAATTGTTGTGCTTGTGCAGTAGTGATGAACAGGACGAGACCATGGAAGTGAGTGAGGAAGCCCGATGCTTCATGGCCATGACGGAGGAGACGATGGAGCTCACGTTGACGGTGTGGGACTTCCTGCCGACGCTGGCACGGTGGCTGGACGTTGATGCGGTGGGCCGCCGGTTACAGCGACTGCAAGCAGACAGGACAGAGTTTTTGCAGAGGTTGCTAGAGGAGCACAGGGAGATGGAGAAGGGCGGTCATGTAGCACGCAGGACGTTGGTCCTGGTGCTGTTGGAGCTGCAGAAGAAGGACCCCGAGGCTTGCACGGATCTGCTCATCCGCTCCTCGTGTGTTGTGAGTATATATAAGCTTGAATTCAGTTCTACATATGGTATATATATAAAACGCTATCATATTAGGGCGAATCTAGTGTGGTGGGGCGGGAGAGACTCAAGCCCATCCTGCTGCTCCTCATAAGAATTTTTCTGCATGCATGGTGCATCGAGAAGAACCCAAGGAACGACTTGAGCTAGATACCAATAATGACAATGAGCCTCTTCATCTCACCCGAAGTCCGACAAGCCCTAGCAGGCTCTATTTCAGCCTAACAAAATTTATATTATGTTTGACGGGTATTCTAAAATGGACATAGCCCAAGCAATGCAAATTTAATTATCAAATTATGAAATTAAGATGATTGGGTTATGCAACATTGAACCATCCTATTTCGGTGATTAAATCTTCAATATTGTTAAGACTTTAATATTGCGAGAGTTCAATAAAATATTGTTTAATTACTCTTCAGTCTTCAAGTAGCAGCAGCAGTATATTCAAGTTGCAGCAGTACTACTAGCTAGAACAGAAGGGAACCAAAGTTAGTTTCAATTTGGTTCCTCAAAAATTGTTAGCGATTCTGGATGTGCAAAACAATGATTAATATCCATTTCATTGAAAATAGATATCAAGTTAAAAGGGCTTATCATTGAGACATGTATTTTGCTTAATTTCTATATGTTTCTGTACAAAACTACTTTAAGGTATTATACTCCCTGTGTCTCTAAATAGATGGCCTTTTTTTTTTTTTTTAGATATCAGTGTTTGACCATTTATTTTATTCAAAATAAATAAGTGATTATATTAAAGTACAATAATAAAATAAATCATAACAAAAATAATATTGTTTACAAAAAGTTTTGAATAAGAAGAACAGTAAAATAAGATGTCACAAAGTCAAAGGCGCCATGCATAAATTTGTATGCTTACGTTTATTATAATTATATATATATATATATATATATGTATACTTGATTTATTACATGTATAAATATGTAAATTTAATTATTTTTACATTAATAAATATATTTATATACTAAAATAATTGATTTTTAATTGCATACATAAGTATAAATGCTAGAATACTTGATTTTACATCAATAAATATGCATATTTTGATAATATTGTGTAAAACCATTTAGACCATTTAATTTTTGTAAACAGCCTAAACACTAAATGAAGATTGAACAACTATTTATCATTTAGCGCTTAGGATAACATACGTACTACCCAGGTGGTCTAGTATAACCGCATACTCCATATTAACACACTTTATCTGACCATATAAACTCTAAATCTTGCATTTTACCTTTTTGACCCAAACTTATTCTGCCTTCATCAACCATCACAGATTTAATATACTACAATACTCATCATCTTTTGTTTTCAAATTAATCTCATTTTGAAGAGTGCACTTGAGGCTGGGTCACTTAGTACAGGCTACACAATTGAGTGGGCGATGTCTCTCCTGCTAAACTACCCTGACGTAATGAAGAAAGCTCGTGATGAAATTGATGCATGTCTTGGGGAACCTAAACGCTTGCTGCAGGCGAGTGATCTCCCAAAGTTGCCATACCTTCGATGCATCATCCTGGAGACGCTTCGTCTGTACCCAGTGGTACCACTTCTAGTGCCTCGTGAATGCTCTACCGACTGCACAGTCAGCGGGTTCCATATTTCCAAAGGAACGATGCTTCTTGTGAATACTTTTGCTATCCATAGGCATCCTGGGACTTGGGATGACCCAGAAGCTTTCCTTCCAGAAAGGTACATCCTTATGCATGATAATGCATATATAATCTCCCTCAGTCTCGGTCAGTTTGGATTATTACTATATTCTATAAATACTCATATATATATGTATATGCACATGCGTTGTATAGGTTTGGGGATGGCAGGAACCAAGCAGCTAAGATGGTCGAGCTGTCATTTGGCATGGGGAGACGACGGTGCCCAGCCGAGAACCTGGGGATGCAGTTGGCAGGCATTGCGTTGGGAACTTTGATCCAGTGCTTCAACTGGGAACGAGTCGGCACGGAGCTTGTGGACATGGCTGAGGGCTCTGGCCTAACCATGGCAAAGAAGGTGCCTCTGGAGGCCTTCTGTCAGCCTCGTGCTTCTATGATCGATCTTTTTTCACAAATATAGCTGCTATATATATAAGTTGCGTGTCAGTTCTCAGTTATAAAGCCTACCATCGAAATAATCTGTCGTGTATGGCCATATGTATGCTTTGGTTCATGCACTGGTCTTCCTTCTCTTTGGCATGTAGTAGAGTCCATGGCGCGCGGCAAGCTCTGGTTGTGGGATGGCATGACATGTGTAGTGTGGTGCACGCGAATCTCTTGGTGTTCATGGTTACATACTACCTTATTGTACACATCCTATGCTTTTCTTATATATCAATATATATAAAAAACAACAGAAAAAACACAGCGTCCTTGGCAGCACCAAAATTTTTCCAGCGTCTTCGCATTAGGTTCTTGAGTTTCCAGGGCCGTCTTCATCGTGCTTCCACGACCGAAAACCCATTTGCCAACACCAACGTTCTAGAGAGTAGTGTCCCTTCTCTCAATCAGTCGTTGTGTCCTCTATGCTTCCACTATCCATTTCGGTAGTAGTAGTCACCCCTTCATCCTCCACTTGCTAAGCGTATTTCCTGCAGAAGACACCATTAACGTATAACGCTGGTGTTGACAATTATCTTTTTTAGAAAAAGGAATATATTAAATTCTAGCTTCTGCATCGACTAATGCATATAGTTGTTCCTTATTACACACAGAAACACAAAGGTCCACGCAATCTCAAAAACAAAGTTTTGGTCAAAAAGGAAGAAGGTAAAGATTCCCAAAGCAACATCTATGTGTATCTACGCAACTCATGACCAGAGGTGGAGGCTTGTGAATTGTTTCCTTAGACTATGGGTATCTACGACGACATCCCTTCCATTGTGCCATCGAGGATTTTAGAGGTTCCCTAGTACTAGTAAAAACACAGTACAAGGGAATGTTGATATCCCTACTGCAACTACAAAACCTAACGAAACATAGAACATTCATTACAATATTGTTCATTTTGGAAACCATGGAGAAGCACCCATCATCGTTGGAAACAAAGCTTTGGTGCAGTATTGATCACCCTACAATTATTTAGGGGAACTATATGTAGAGAAAGAACTTTTCATTTGCCTCTAAAAATTTTGGGTTCCTCCTTGATCGTTTGATTTTTTCTGCTTCCACCAGTTCATCATTCTATATGGTCTTCTGTCCAGTTCACTAGCTAGTTAAAAGACCA
This sequence comes from Chrysopogon serrulatus, assembly GCA_015844335.1. Classification (NCBI taxonomy): domain Eukaryota; kingdom Viridiplantae; phylum Streptophyta; class Magnoliopsida; order Poales; family Poaceae; genus Chrysopogon; species Chrysopogon serrulatus. The sequence goes on from JADLZL010001424.1 coordinate 28,187, forward strand.
TGTATCAAAACAGATGCCCTTGCATTCATCTAATTTAGAAGCTAGCTAAAAGATGTATATCAGGATAGGAAACTAATGCATGGAAATAATAAAATACTACGGACAGGACGCTAATCTACCCATCTTTAGAACTAGTACTGGTGTATTGGCTTCATATTCTCCTCCTTTCCACGCGATCATGAGGCACCTCTATAAAATATGTTTGCTGACAGTCAATCAGTTGCAAATTTCTCCACGTCTGCAATATATTTCCTCTTGAAAATAACAGTTCCAAATTTAAGACCAAAGGATATTAAAGACACTAGTACAGAAATGCTTGAAAATGGCCCATTTCTACTCATTAGAGATCGATTTTTATAGGCGGATTCTTAACCGCCTATAGAAATCGCTGCCCAGGAAACGTGAAAAAATAGCATTTTAGAAACAGCAAAAAATATTTTTAAAATCGGGGGAGGCACCTGCCCATCTCCATCGAAGTCACAAGTCGCGCATTTTTTCATATAAAATCGTATGCTACGCGGCCAGTGGGGTTCGAATCCGCGACCTCCCCCCGTGTGTAGCCCCTTCTACCACTCCACCCACAGGTGATTTGTGTCTATATTCCATTTTGGTTCCCCACATATTATCCCAAACCGATGGTAAATTTAATGTTTTATGGTCTAAACGAATTCAAATAAAAAAGTGTTCAACTACAATGTTTCATAACTTTTCAAAATCTACAACTTTCATTTAGAGTGTTTCTCCATCCGAGGTCATTTGCACAATTTGAACTTTAAATTTAAAAATTTTGGTCGTAGTTTTCCATAAAAAGATGACTTTAAATGAAAAAAATTGTCAACTACAAAGTTTCATAATTTTTTGAGATCTACAACTTTTATTTTGAGAGTTTCTCCATCCAAGGAAGTTTAAAAACTCAAAAAAATTAAGTTCAAACTATTTCTAATGGCGGTTCCTTAAGAAATCCGCCAAGATTAAAATACGATTTCTACTTGGTGGTTCCTTAAGAAAACCGCCGGTAGAAATCGTATTTCTTTGGCGGTTCTTTTAAGAGAACCACCTATAGAAATAGGGTCCTCGACTTTAATGGAGGTGCTTCTTTCCTTTCATGATCGGTGTGCATAATAATAGTCTCATGCACACCAGACTAATTGTTTCCCATATTCTTTATATGAATTATTATCCATGATTATTGGAGCCAGATAATATTCTTTTGATTAATTAACACCCAAAAATAATTATTGGAGCAGGAGGTCAGATGACAAGGCTTTTTCTGGTGCCTGAGCTTGCACCGTAGATTCCATATAAAGTGGAATGATAAGTCTTCAGTAGAGCAAGCAGTTGCAATATTGGGAATCCGGCGGCTGCTTCTGTAAACTAGCTCCTTTACAATGAGCTTTCTCGACATAGTCGCAATAGCTATCAAAGCTCATTGCTTGTTTTTTTAAACTTGTTTTTTTAAAGGAAACATGAGGAGCAAAGCCCCTACTGATTGCTCCATGTTTTGAGTCACCTCCAATATAATTCAAATGTCCCAAACTGCATATATTGTTTCATTGCAAGAAAGCATTTGTTATCCTTGCAATGAAACAGTATATTAACTAGAGCAATAATATGAGACTATCAGCACCGGTAGCCTGTAAAGTGACCCTGCAGTACTGAGTTCCACGAAAAGATGGTGCAGTAGGGTCCTATAAACGTGCGCTAAAGTGATGGAGAGGCTGCCCAACCGGGGAATCTGGCGGAGTACAGAGCCTACGGTATGCACCACGTAGGAGAGAAGGAAGAGATAAGTGCATACAGTGGTGGACCCCACTAGCTTAAGTAAAGAAAAAAAATGTTATAACTCATAAACCAAAAACCCAAATTGAATTCCGATTGCACTATTAAATTTGTTATAATAAATCTTTTAAAATAAGATGACACATGGATATATTTAGATAAAGTGACAAGTGGGCCCCATAATAGATAGAGGATGATATAGAGGATGGATGGGTGCGAAAAAATTAAGTATAAAGGAGAGAATCTTGATAACCAGACCTTTTAGAGGATGAATTTAGATTACCACGAGTGCGGATAGCCGAGGAGCAGGAGTCATATCATCCTGCGATACCAGAATACATTGCCCAACCTTTCACGATCTTTTATTTAAAAAAAAAAACCTTTCACGATCGTACAGATAACAAGCTGAAAATTATTTTTTCTCTGAATAATTAAACATGCCTGAGAAGATCACGTGCTTCCAATTTAAATTGATCAAATAGTAGCAGCCAGTCATCGGAATTAAGGAAATAATTAAAGGAATTTCAACTGATTGATTCGTTGGTAGCTTTAATCTCCGCGGCCAACAGCGGTCCCTTGTGGACTTCCCGGGGCCGGGGTTGGGTAATGCTGATGGGCCGCTCAATCGCACGTTTCTGGGCCGATCCTTGTGGACTTCCTGGGCTTGGGTAGTGCTGATGGGCCGCCTGATGGATAGAGGCTGCTGACAGGCTGCACAAGCACGCGACGGACGTTTTCACACAGGGAAAAGCGAGCGGGCAAGTAAGCAAGATGGACGGACGCGCGGCAGGGCCTGGACGGTGAAGGGCGTCTCGGCCTGGTCGCGGCTGCCAGCGTCGCTCAAGTTGATGCGGCCGACGCCGTCGTCGTCCGCTAGCTGCGATCATGGAGAAGCACGGCCTGCACCAAGCACCCTGGACGATGAGGTGTTGGCGGACACGTGCGACGGCCCGCGGGAGCCTGAACAGCGTCAGCTCTAAGCTTCGTGGTCAGCCAATGCGACTGGCCGGGCCGGGGGCCCATTGGTGCTAGGGGTCCTTGAGTGGGTTACGACTGGCCTTGAGGCATGTTCATGCAAACCGTGCTTAGGACCAACCATTGCAAACGGCCCGTTAAACGCTACAATCTTAACAAAAAAATAATTCTTTGCTTGGCTTAAAAACAGTAGTACTTAATACTAAATTTATATAAGAAAACAAGAAAATATTAATATTATCATACATAATCAATATGATTAGATAGATTATCGTTGAATCATATTTTTGTAATAAATAAACTTATTTAAAGATACAACTGTTACTAATATTTTCTGTTAGACTTAAGGAAATTTGTCTTACATGTATTCCATAAGTATTTACTCCCTCCATCCTAAATTATAAGACGTTTGATTTTTTTTACACTAAATTTGACCACTCATCTTATTCAAAAAGTTTTGCAAAATATCACTTCTTTTGTCGTGGCTTGCTTTATTAATGATAGTTCTTCAAAATTAACTTAAATTTGGCAATATTTACATAAATTTTTTTGAATAAGACGAATGGTCAAATTTGAGTTCAAAAAATCAAACATATTATAATTTAGGATGGAGGGAGTACTAATAAAATGGGACAGAGGCAGTAGATTTTAAGATGGGAACACAAAATTGAAACATATGGTGCAACATCAGAGCAGATGTAGATCACTGCTGGCAGCAGAAGCTTGCCTGCGTTGCTGAGTCATGGTAAAAGTGAGCAGGGAGCTTGGGCTCAGGAACGGCCTCGAGGTGGACTTTTCGGCGCATGGATAGCCCAATTGCTCCTCCATGCTCAACTCGTCCACACCAACGCCGTCAGGGAGCCTCCATGCAAACGCTTGGAGCAGGTTCGCCAGCATGATCTGCACAATCTTCATCCCGAGACCGACGCCGGGGCACATCCGGCGGTCGGACCCAAACGGCAGGAACTCCAGGTCCTGGCCCTTGACGTCCACTCCGCTCTCCATGAACTGCTCTGGCCGAAACTCCTCCGACGCGTCGCCTCACAGCGCCGGGTCGCTGATATGGATTTGGTTGAACACAAATCGATGGCTACCAATCTTCCAAGACTGTTGTGGATTTGGTTGAACACAGTTGAAGGCTTGAAGCCGAAGCAAGTACATTTCTGTACAAAACTGCTTAGACTAGAAGAAGAAAGATGTTCCAGTGGGAATCGCTGATATGCTGATCGAAGTTCCAGACCAGGGATCGGCGACAGGAAAATGGATTAGTCTGGTTCAGTTTGGTGAAGACTGGAACATGTAATTGCTTTGTTTGATAGAGAGAGGGCTCTGTGCGTCTAAATCCGTTTTGGTAGTTGTTTTCTATGAGTTGAATCGTATGGTGGTATACACCGAATGCTTAAACTGTTACTCTGGTCCTTGTTATAATGCAAGGCTTTTGCCCTGAAATTCTAAAAAAAAAATCAATCTAACCATATCAAGTTTATAATATAATAATGAAAATTGTTAACTAAATTATTGACCAAAAGATTTTAAAATTTGACTACTCAAATTGTGCGTGCCTTATAAAAGATAATGGAGGAAGTAATATGTAACACCAATAACACCACGGGAGACAGGGTCTTTTCCGAGTGTCCAAAACACTCGGAAAAGGCCCAAAAACACTCGGAAAAGGCTTTTCCGAGTGTGGCACTCGGAAAAGCGCCTCCGGAAAATCTCTTCACGGTAAAGAGGCTGTTTTCCGAGTGCTGGATGTTGTGCACTCGGAAAAGGCTTTCCCGAGGGCAACGGCGGCTCTCGGCAAATATTTCACGCCGTCATGCCAAAAGGGGTACGCCGTCATTGTCTTTTTCCGAGTGCCACACTCGGAAAAGAAAATACCGGAATTTTTTTTTTAAAATCTTTTCCGAGTGCCACACTCGGAAAAGAAAATACCGGAATTTTTTTTAAAAAACCTTTTCCGAGTGCCACACTCGGAAAAGAATATTACTGTTTTTTTTCAAAAATTCTTTTCCGAGTGCCTCTAGCCTCGCACTCGGAAAAGAAAATGTCTTTTCCGAGTGCTGTCGTCACGGCGCTCGGTAAAGCTGGGGGACCTGAATTTCCCTACTCCCATCTTTTCCGAGTGCTATGGTCATTGCACTCGGAAAAGAAGTTTTAACTTTTTTTTTTTTTTTTTTTTTACATTTTCGTCTGAACCACACAAATATATCACAAATATATATCATAAATACGTCTCACAAATATATATATCACACAAATATATCACAATCAACCACCAACACAAATATTTCACAAGTTCAATGTCCAAATTCGAAATAAAAAGTCCGAGTCCGAAATACAAATTCCAAAGTGCATAGTTCACATGTTCATTATAGCACAAAGTTCACGATTCAAAGCTCACGGCGATGGTCCGAGTGTGGATGGCCCAGCGTGCGATCCCGGTGACTCTCCTAAGTGGTTCGATGCCGCCGTCGATTGATGCTGCATAAAAGAGACAAGATTGCACCTTAGATAATATTAAAATGTAACTAGTTTGACTAGATTTCACTAGAAAACACTGCCACAAACAAGCACCACCACCACCACATCACCACCAAGACCACATCACCACAACCACAACCACACCATCACCACCAGCACCACCATGACCACCACCATCATCATCACCACCACCACCACCATCTCATTTACAGGTTTCACTAGATTTCACTAGGTTTCACTAGGTTTCACTAGAATTGACCCTAAGCATGAGCATAGAAAGTAAAACATTCGTACTCATACTCACCGGAGTAGAATCAGGACGATCTGCAGGTGGGGAAGGAGCAACCAGCTGTTGTGGGATCGTCCAACCATGTTCTTGCCCAATTTGCCGCATGAACTTGATCATCTCTGCCATCTGCCGCTGATCCTGCTCCCGCTGGGCCTCCAAAGCTTGTATCCTCTGCCGCTCGGCCTCCCACTCGGCCCGCTCGGCCTCCTGCTGGGCCCGCAGTGCCTGTACCTCTGCCTGCAACATTTTATCCCCAATATTTCAATTATGCGGAGCTAATGAACGTAAAGTGAAAGAACGACGGATGAAACTTGAAAACTTACCTGGAGTGCTGACACCGCGCTCGGCCGTTGGCGTATGGGCACGCTCCCGCTCGTGCTCGCTGCTCGGAGTTGGTTGAGAGGAGGAGTAGAGGCTGTGTCGAGGATGCCGTCGCCAATCCAGAACCGCCCATGCTTCTTGCCTTGCCCCACCCTCATCACGAGCTGAGGATCAAGGCGCTCCTCATTCCTCAGATCGTAGTCCGACCCGTGGACTGACCTTGCCGCCTCCGCGTACGCAGTGAGGCGTGTGTGGACACTGGAGTTGGTGTACGTCTCGGGCGGGGCATCTGGGTTGTACTGGATATCGGCCGTCGCCTTGGCCATGTGGGACAGAGCATATGCGGCAAGTTGACCAACTGGCTGGCCACCGTGTGCCTCCGACTGCGAGAAAGACAACATGTAGTTACAAATCATGCACAATGGATCGCGGCTAGATTAGAGAAATGGTGGAGACTTACATATGCCTTTGCATATTTGCTGAGGCTACGACTGCCCTGATGGTGAGGTACACCTGGCATCTGCAAACGCCTTTCACGGGCCGCTGCGTGGTCCTTCTGCCAGTCCTCGTCCAACCATTGGTCCACAATAGCTGCCCAGCAATCGAGTTTGGTGGCGCACCAGATTGGAGGCACCTACAAGGCCATCAAGGGTACGACATATCATAAGTTCAAATTAGGCATACTTAATCTCAAAGGAAATCAATAGCAGATGTTTTATATTTACCCTTAGGTACTCCTCCCTTGTCATCTGAAGCTCTCTAGCTTCATTTCTGGTGACCCTTTTTTTTAAGGATCTTCGCGTGGTAGTCTACGTGCGCCTGGAGGCGGGCCTCATGATGCATGTCCGAGACACGCCTTTTACAGGAAGTGTAAGCCACCTGATACGCCCTGTCATCCATTCCCTCCTGGCATCTGAAGAAGTCCTGCATAAAGACAAGAGGTATTTCTTTTGAAGAATGTCCAATAAACTTCTGATAAATTGAGAAAGGTAGTGCGACAAAGTCTTACCCACAACTCCATAATCACCCTGTCCGCCTTGTTTCTGTACACCCTGCCCTCAAGATCTGGAGCATCGGTGACGAGGGCGTAGTGGTCGAACGAGTAGGCGGGCTCCGGCTCGTCTCCTTTCCACACTAGGCCAGGGAAGTGTTCCCTGCACAGAAGTCCCAGGATCCCATTGGGATTACGCCCCTCGGCCGCCTCGTCCACAAATACCCAGTTCCTGCACAAGTGGTTAATAATAGTTATTAGTTCTTATTATGCTTTCCAACATATCAAACGAAGAATATATGAAGTTGCTTACCTATCCCCCCCAGGTGCAATCGGTGGGCGGCGATCAACGGTATCGGTCGCCGGGGGAGCTTCAGGGACGGGACCTCGCAAGTAGGGGGTCGACGTACTCGATGAAGTGGAACCCCTACCGTCTCCTCCGCCTCTTCGGGCGTTTGCGGCACCTCGTCGTCGTAAATGCATGCGTGGAACCACCTCGTCGTCCGTCGGTGGAGGCACCTCCTCGTCCCCTAGAGGAGCGTGAGGAGCCGCGCCCGTGGTCAGTCGACGGCTCCCGCCTGGGCCTGCCCCTCGGCCTCCTCGGAGGCCTCTCTGACGGCTCCGTCTCAGCCGCTGACGTGTCCCTCGGTCTCCCGTAAACCGAGGGACAGCTCCTCCTAGTGGGAGGCATGACCTGCAATTAAAAAGAGTAAACCAGTATAAGTACAGATAAAAGAGACATACTTAATAAGAGATGCAAAATAAAGAAAATATAATTACAAAATAACATAGTATTACATGTATTTCTAATACTCTTCATGATCGGGATTATCTGCACGATAGGTATCGTCATCACTATCAAGATTTACCAAATCCTCAGCAGACCTCATCCTCTTCTTTTGTTAGTGCCTAGTCGTAGTCCCTCAAGCATTTCCAAGTCCTTCGGATCATGCACCTCATCTGCGGCGTCCTCATCAACAATCCATTCCTCGTCTACTTCCATTTCAATCTCTCCGGTCAAGTCTATGTGAAACGTCCCTGGTAGCCCCTCTTCTTGTTGAAAGAACTCCACGTCATGCGTGTTTGGGTTCAAATTGTAATCATCATCGTTTGGGTGAGGTAATTTACCGTGTGGTGATACCTTGTGCACAATATACCAACCCTGAAGATGTGGGTCGGTTTTACAAGCATATGGACAATAATAAACTTGTGTGGCTTGTTGAGCCACAATGTAGACATCATCTCCTGGATAGAAGGAATCCTGTCGAGTTTCGACTAGCCCAAATTGGGGGGACTTTCTCGATACTGCAGGATCAAACCACTGGCATTTCAATATGACAGGATTAAGTGCTTTGGCCCCATGGTAATCAAGCTCATATATTTCTTCAATTGTGCCATAATACTCCTCCTGATCAGTGCCGGGCGTAAATACTCCGTTGTTCAAGGTCCTTTGATTGGTCCCACTCTGGTCGTACCTTGTTGTGTGAAAGCGATATCCATTCACGTCATAAGCGTTAAATGACTTGACCTTATAGTCGAAGCCATTGGCCACCTGTCGTAATTCGGCACTTATAGAAGCATCACTTTGGCACTGCGAGCTCAAGCAGGAGAGAAATAAAATTAGGCAACTTAGAACGTCGAACTTGGAACGAATGAATTCCTATGCTAAGTGGGTGGTACCTTTCTTTGGAACCATGTAATGAAATTAGGTGAACCATGTTGAAGAAGGGTCTCTCGTTCATGTTCAGAAGGTTCCCACGAATAATGCCAGGTTTCAGCAAAAAATTGCCTGCACCGACAAGATACAAGGATGTTGGATGTAGAAAAGTTATGGAGTATGTAACAAGTTCGTTGAGAAATTATCCCTGATACGTGTCCACTTCTTCAAGGTTCATCAACACATAGAGCATGATCTTGCGCCACTCTTCATTGCTCAAGGTCTTTGTGGTCGCTCCACTTGCTCTCCCGTGTGACCCTTTGAATAGGCTAAGGGTCGATTCATTTTCATCCTCGTTGTAACGATCGGTTGGATTATGCGAGCTAGGAAGGTTCTCATTATAGTATGATGTTGTAAAGTTTGACACCTCCTCACGAATGAATGCCTCCGCAATGGAAGCCTCAATCCCGCCTTTGTTTCCACATTTTCGGCGAATAGTCTTTAGAAGCCTCTCGATAACATAGCACCAACGGAATTGCACGGGTCCACCCATTTGTGCCTCGGACGGGAGGTGCAAAATCAAATGCTGCATCGACAAGAAAAAGCCAGGTGGAAAGATCTTCTCCAACTTACAGATCAACACTGGTGCCGCTTTTTCCAACTCCTCAACCACTTTCACAGATATCTTCTTAGCACAAAGCTGGCGAAAGAAAAAGCTCAACTCTGCTAGCACCTTCCAGATATGCTCAGGGACGAAGCCTCGAACCATCGACGGAAGAAGCCGCTCAATCCATATGTGGTAGTCATGACTCTTCATCCCTAAGACTCGGCCAGTCTTCGAGTTCGCTCTCCTCCTTAGATTTGCTGCATACCCATCAGGGAACATTAATGTTTGCATCCATTGTATCACTTCCGTCCTGTGCTCTTTGTCTATGATGTAATCCGCCTTAGGCCTTTTCCATGGTTTGCCATCTCTTGGAGGGATCATCTCTAGCTTTGGTCTATCGCAAAGTGTTGCCAGATCTACTCTGGCCTTCGGGTTGTCTTTTGACTTGTCAGAAATGTCCACGAGTGTTGCCCAAAGTGCTTCGGCCACATTCTTCTCAGTGTGCATTACATCTATATTATGTGGAAGGAGAAGGTCATCAAAATAGGGAAGCCTCTCCAATCCTGACTTATGAGTCCACATATGTTCCACACCATAGCCCACAAAGCAATCTTTCTTTGGATTGGCTTTCTTTTCGCTTACTCTTCGTTGGATTATCTTTGTTTGGATTGGCTTTCTTTTCGCTTACCCTTCGTTGGATTATCTTTCTTTGGATTGATCGTGAGAGCATCTATCTGAGCATGAACCTCGGCAGTAGTCATCTTCCGAGGCGCTAGGTCGGTCACCTTCACACCTTTTGTGAAGTTCTTGGTGTCTTCTCTGAATGGATGGTTAAGAGCGAGGAACTGTCGATGCTTGTCGAATGACGAAAACTTGCCACCCTTCTTCAACCAAATGAACTCTAGAGTTGCCTTGCATACGGGGCATGGGAACTTCCCTTGGACACACCAGGCGCAGAATAGCCCATACGCCGGCATGTCATGCATGGAGTACTGGTACCAAACATACATTGTGAAGTTCTTCTTTGTAGCTCGGTCGTAAGTCAATACGCCATCATTCCAAGCACTAATCAATTCATCATAAACGGGCTCCATGTACACACCCATTTTGTTTCTGGGTGTCCGGGGATTATCAACGTCAAGAATATGTTTCGCCGTTCAAAGAGGACCCCGGGGGGAGATTTAGAGGATAGCAAACACGGGCCAACAAGTGTATGGGGCTGAAAGCATTCCATAAGGATTGAACCCATCCGTGGCCGGCGCAATCTGAACATTACGAGCCTCTTTATCTTTGTCGGGATGTTTGCGATTAAAGCTTTTCCATGCCTCACCCATTTGGATGTACCATTTTGTCAGAATTGTATAGAATGCCATTCTTGTGCCATGTCATCTGTTTCGCGGACTCCTCGGACATGAATAGCCGTTGGAGCCTCGGTATGATCGGAAGATGTCGTATGACTTTCATGGGTACCTGACTCTGCTCCTTCTGGCCCTCATCATTGACTACCTCCACATATCTAGAGGATTTACACTTTGGACAGTAATTTGCATCCTTGTGTTCTTTCCTAAATAGGACACACCCGTTTGGACAACAATGTATCTGCTCATACGGCATCTTAAGTGCACGAAGGAGTCTCGTTGACTCGTACAAGCTGTTTGGCAAAATGTGACCCTCCGGAAGCAGGCCCCCAATAACTGCCAACATAACATCGAAGCAGGCTCGACTCATGTTGTATTGGGACTTCAACCCCATTAGGCGCCCAATGGCATCCAGTTGAGAAACCGTTGTCTTTTCATGTAGGACCTTCTGTGCCGAAGACAACATGTCATAGAACGCCTTAGCGGTTGGCTCTGGCTCCTCCTCCATAGGACTCTCAGCGAACGTCGCATCATGATAGTCACCTAACCATTCTGCTACCCCGCCATCACCATCAAATTCCTCCAAGCGTGGTCTCACGACCTGCTCTCGAGTACGTTGGCCTTCACCATGGAACACCCACCGGGTATAGTTTGGCGTAAATCCAAACTTACAAAGATGTTCAACCATGACTGTCCTTGTTTTTCTTTTCTTGTTTTCACATTTCTTTGCACGGACGTAACGTTTCACGCCTCTATTAGCTTCCTTGCCAAATGCGTGATCCAAGAAACCCTCGGTCTTAGCAATCCATTCATGGGTGATTTGAGCCTGACTTGGGCGTCCCGTATACATCCACTCACGGTTATCCATCCTCTAGAATATACATAACATGCTAATATAATCATCAATTGCATCTGCATGGCGTGCCTACTATCTAATAGGTGAGGATAGGTCCTAATCCCACCCGCGGATGCGTAGATGAGGTTAGTTTCCACGCTCTACTCCGGTCCGACACAGAATTTCGGCAGCACCACCCCGCTGTTCTCCCGATACACGTCCTGGAAGGGAGAGTGTGTATCTGGAGAACAACAGGGAGGTGGTGCCGAAACTCCATCTCAGATCTGAGTAGACCACGGAAACTAACCCATCTACGCATCCGTGGGCCGTCCAAAAAAGGTGGACGATCCGAAACAGATACGGTCATAGATATGCAAAGATTCGCATACCTCCAACCGTATCTGTTTCGAACGGGAGACGCCTAACTGGGCTACACCGATCTACGACAACGATAAGGAAGAGTGGTTAATTATACCTAGGGTGGCGGTGGAGACAGGCTAGCGGGGCAGTGGCGAGTTGGTGTAGTGGCGAGGCGACGCAGTGCAGGCAGGACCGCAGCGCCGACAAAGACGATGCGGTATAGGGAGGCACTCTGGCTCACCTCCGACGAGTGCTGCTCTGCAAAAGAAGAAACACAACACTATAAGTTGAAAATTTCGGCAGAACCTCCCCTATACGGGGATGTTTCCAAAACCTGCAAGAAAAAAGCCGACACGATGGCCGACAACCTCAGGCTTTACCTTCTTCTCCGGCAAGGGGCAGGGACGACGGCGTGGACGAACGGCGTCGGACGATGTGAACGAACGGCGTGCACGACGTGGATGAACGGCGTGCACGACGTGGATGGTAGTCGGACCTGGCTCCTCCTCCCTCGACGTGGAGGACGTGGGAGTCCGACCAACGCCCTACTCCGACCGTCCTCCCCCTCCCTCGGACCGACGTGCAAAGCAACTCTTGGTCTTACTTGGCGATTTAGAATCACATGTAGCCCCCCGCAAGAATCATATGTAGGTCTGCAATCGTTTAGAAATTATGGCCAAGGAGTGTAGCCTGATTAAAAACACTACGACTAATGATCAACTGGGAACTAAAAAGTAATCAAAGAAAATAAAAATAATGCAATCAGCACAAAGACTATATGGTTTATTTCCAGAACAATCAAGACTATAAGCTCATAACCTAGCTAAAGCCTATCACACTTGAAGGCATCAGAGTAACTTTAGCTAACTGAACAAAATCGTTTCAAAAAAATGCTAACTGAACAAAATCTGCTATTCTAACCGATTCCTACAGCAGTGAAGTAATGTCAAAGGCAAGACAAATAAAATAACATTCAATCAATTCCAATACTCATAAATATATTGATATACCAGTAACTAGATCTGAAATGTTCCTTTCTAATCACGTCCCAAATCCCACTCTACACGAGGAGCACAGTGACTGGTCAAAAACGTAAAACCAAAGCCGTGGATGGCCGGACCTTGTGGATTTACGACACCTATAGCACAATCAACCTCCTCTTTCTCACCCGTGCAAATCCCTTGGCACAGCACTTGGAGCGGTTCTGTAGAACTACAAACGGGAAGAGGATGGTTACGGTGAACTAAGTAGATGGGGGGGGCCGGCGCGTGCAAGGTCGATTTCAGATCCGGGTGGGGCAGCTTCGCAGCGTGACGGCGGGCCCCTGAGCGTGGGGAGGCGCGGGACGGCGGCCTTTGCCTGGGGCCTCAACTCCTGCTGCGGGGCGCCGGCGCGCCTGCCTCGCAGACGCGGCACACCGGCGGGGCTGCGGGCCTTCGCGGCGCGACGCTGGCGCTGCTGGGCGAGCCTGCCGCTGCCTTGGAAGGGGCGCGGCGGCGCTGCTTGGCCGCGCCTCGGGAGGTGAAGGGGGTCGGGCGAGCAGGGAAGGGGCACGGCGCGACGTCGGCCGACGCGCGCGACGGGATGCCAGCTGATGGCGCGGGGCGGCGGGCGGGCGCGAGCGGCCCGGGGCGGGCGGCGCTAGGCGATGGCGCTGGCGGGGGCGGCGGGTGGCGGGCGCGCTCGGGGCGGGGGGTGAGGGATGGCGGGGCTGGCGGCGGGCGGGATGCGGCGGCGTGGGGGTGGGGGGGCTGGTGCGGGGCGGGAGGAGGTGAGAGAGAGTGAGTGAGGGGGGGGGGAGATGGGCCGGTTGTGGCCCATGTAGAATTAGGGTTGGGTTTTTTACCGAGTGCCCAGGCCCACTTTCGATAAAGAATTTCGTTTTTTTTTCTTTTTTTTTTTCTTTTTCCGAGTGCCCGTGTGGAGGCACACGGCAAACAATATTCTTTTCCGAGTGCTAAGTTCGGCACTCGGTAAATTTTTAATTTTTTTAATGATTTTTTGCCCTAAATTATTTACGAAACCGTCCATCATTAATTACAAGGCATACTTAAAATTATAGACTTTTTTGAGTTGATTTGCTATATTTCTTCAATTTATTTTGTTTTCTTGCATTTTTTTAGAAAAATGTTAATTTGAACTGCAGGCGCATGGAATAATGGAGTTTAGTGATTCAAAAAATGATATTCATGATTTGAAGTGTATTTTGAGGCCGTATCCAGGAACTCACCCGAAAATTTGAACGTCTTATGCGCGAAACATGACCACCGGCATGCGGCCTAAGTGTTTTAAAATTATATAAAATGCGAACGAAGTCCGAAAATCACAAAACTTGACGAGATGTCATGTTATCGCATGTAGAGGCTATGATAAAAAATTGAGACTATTTCGAGGAAGTTGTGACGTCGGATGCCTAAAACCCAGACATCATCACATGTGATCACACTCACCATATGCGGAGATGTCTGGGTTTTGAGCATCCGACATCACAACTTCCTCGAAATGGTCTCAATTTTTTATCATAGCCTGTACATGTGATAATATAGGACATCATCAAGTTTCGTGATTTTCGGACTTCGTTTGTATTTTATATAATTTTAAAACACTTAGATCGCACGCCGGCACTCATGTTTCGCGCACAAGACATTCAAATTTTCGGGCAAGTTCCTGGATACGGCCTCAAAATACACTCTAAATCATGAATATTATTTTTCGAATCGCTAAACTCTATTATTTCATGCACCTCCAGTTCAAAATAACTTTTTTCTAGAAAAATGCAAAGAAATAAAATAAATTAAAGAAAAATAGCAAAAAGTTATAAAAAAGTTCCAAATTGAACATGTGCTTTAAGGTCATGTAAAATGCCCACATAAAAAATTTTGAGGCAAAAACAATAATTAAAAAAAAATAGTTTTCCGAGTGCCTCCATTTAACACTCGGAAAATATATTATTTTTTCAGTGTTGGCGCAAAGACTCGAAAGAATATATATTTTTCCGAGTGCTAACGGCCGGCTCTCGGAAAAGGTTAACGGTGGGGATTTGGATGGATGGCGCCTAATAAATTTTTTCCCGAAGCGTTTTTTTTTTCCGAGTGCCACACTCGGAAAAGATCCTCTTTTCCTAGTGTTATTCTTTTTCCGAGAGCTAGACCCTCGGAAAAGAGCAATTTTCCCGAGTGTTTCCTTTTCCGAGGGGGCGCTCTCGGAAAGAGCATCTTTCCGAGTGCCCGATTTTTGGCTCTCGGAAAAGACTTTGGCCCTCGGAAAAGGCTCTGTCTCCCGTAGTGTAACCTAATTTTGGATATTTCTAAAAACAAGGACAATGAGCGTCCAACTCTATATAAGTAACAAGGCAAAGGAGGAAATCTGCAAAATACGTAGACGTACATGATTATCTTTTGTGCAATAAAATTATTTTTTGTGGTAACATATCCTTGTCTGGTCAGACCCATGGGCAGAAGAAATTTTGAAAGATAAATATATCCACAGCTCTTCTTTTTACTAGAAAGCCAAAATGCTCCATCAGATTTCTTATTGATCATGAGACTGACAAAGTGCAGTCTGTCTCTTTCTCAAATGGCTGCAACTCAGCTGAAGAAAATTCAAGCAATAGTAGAAAACATATCCTAGGATGCGTCTATCAATGACTTTCGGAGCTACTCTTGGGGTTCTTCTAAGCCCTATTTGCCTACACGGCCGTGTAGGCCGATTACACGGCGTGTAAACGCTACTCAGTAGTCAACCGTGTTGGCCGTGTAGGCCGTTTAATCCGTTTAATCCCGTGTAATCTATTTTTTTGACCCATTTAATTAGGCGTATAATCCGACTATTCGCTAAACGAAGGGTGACCGACCGTGTACCGTGTAGCGTGTAGGCTAACATTGCTTCTAAGTGAGCTACTCTTGGGGTTCTTCTAAGTACAGCAATAAGAAAGCTTATATACTGCACTAATTAGTTCCCATGAAACTTCTCTTTTCAAGTAGCCTTGGGCTCCAGTAATTTAGATAGCCATAAATTCTTCTTCTGGCTCCTTTTAAGGGACAGGTTAAATACTCGCAATTAGCTTGAAGGAAAAATATGGAACTGGCTGATTTCAACTGCGTCCTCTGCAACACAGGCTGTAAAGAAAGCTTGCATTTTTATTTGAATGTCCTTTTAAGAGAGACTGTTGGGCTACGATCCCCCTAGGACCTGAATCTTAGTACCCTCGACATGTTCTTGCAAACAAGAGAAGATTTTGGAAATGCAATATTCAGAGAGATAGTCATAACCGTATACTGGATAATCGGGACCACAAGAAATGGAGTCATCTTTGATAATGATCAAATTAAAGTTAATGCATGGAAAATGATTTTCAAAGATGAGCTTGGTTTGGTGCGCACCAAAGCAAGCGGCAGTAGACAACCAATCTATCTGCTTGGAGAGAGAATTTTCTATAATGCTTTTCTCTTTTTTGTTTTGGGCCTAGCTGCCTTGTATTTCCCTTTTTTCTTTCACATTTGTACCCCTATTCATATCTCTATTGTACATACCATTCTTTTATTTAATGGAAAAGATAAAAATAGGTAGGGGACTTCCTTGTTGTTCTGGTAAAAAAAAAAAAAACAAACCTCATAATCTATAACTCTTATATGTTTAACTCCTCTCTAACCTATTCTCTTGATCCTGATTGGTTGAGAGCTCAAGAATGATGTCAGCTGACATCATCAGAGAAGTTACCTCCACTAAGACTCATTTATTTCCCACTAGCTATGTCTTTTGGAATAGAAAAAAAATCGTAGTACCTAAACCAAGTATCGTAATTAAAATCCAATTGCACCATGGTGTTCCTCACAATAAACTCTTCTAAACAAGACCCCACATGAATATATTTCGATAACTTTTTTACAAAAATTTAAACCGTTTCTAAGCAAAATCCCGTTTGTAATAAAAAACCTAGTAAAACTGCATATCACATGGATTACATGTAGTCCTCCAACATCTATTAATTCATAGTTTAGACCATTATAAACTCCTTACATTTTTACTTCATACCCGCAAAGAACGCATGAACATCCTACTAGTATTACTTAATCTATTCGGCAATCATAAATATTGATGTAACATGCCTGGAGGAAGTTTTAGAAGATGCCTCGAGAGTTTCAAAGAAGTGTTCACACAAAACCACCTTGGAATAAGTACAAAAATTATAGTTATTAGGTAGAATTGATAAACAATTCCATTTGAATGTTAAGTACTATATGCACTATTTACTTCATACAGTAAATTGCGCCCACCATACAATAACTTGGCATATGTGTTCATATTAGTCTAATAATTTGTAAACTGCTCAAATAAGTACATCAATTTGACATATTGGTGCATATAATGTCGAAACATTTGTATATGATATTTTGATTTAGCCTACTTTTTAACATAACTGAGTAGAAATATTAACACTACTTTGGAAACTTGAAATTCACGACCAACGTCGGGCAAAACGAATTACCCCCGTCGAGCTAGCCCCGACGGTATTTTTATTTTCCCGACGGTAAGTGCACCGTAAGAAATTTTATAGCGATATTTTTATTTTTTATGACCATACGTACATTTTCATGTATTTTCCCTGACGGTAGTGCACCGTGAGGGAATTTCAAGTTTCCAGTAGTGTAAAGTTCAAACAATAGACACTAACTATATTCACAGTGGGTGACACTTCTTGGTGATAAGGCTCTATCGCTATTGGCCTAGGTTATCCATGTTGTTCACCATTTGCATCGCGATGCCCATCTTATAGTTGCCAAAACCATCTTAAAGAATTCCACCACACATAATGCATCTGTTGGGATCACTTTTAACATATAATATGTGAGTACATATTTTATCAGACTAGTAGCATTTGTACCATATACGCACCAATTTATCAAGTTGTTGTACCTATTTGACTAGCTTACAAGTTAGTGGACTAGTCCGCATCCACCTACCAAAGTTGTTGACTCTACTTCATATGAGAGTTTGTAATAAGGATACTCTAGAATTGAAAATGGGTGTTTCAAAAGCAACAAATCCACTTTGTGATGGGCTTATGATCTATGATGGAACACTTTTTAGTGTCAACACTTACAAACCTACTTCCTCCATTCCAAAATGTTTGTTATTTTCGATTTTCTTATCATAAGTTTGATTCGATTTGTAGAAAAAAAGTACGATATTTGTATCTTTAAATAAATTTATTAAAAAACTAGATTGAAACATCTTTCCAATGATACTCATTATGATACTTATCGATGATACTTAATATTTATAAAAATTGCTGGCAGTTGTTTCTCAGAAAGCAAAAGTGACAGATATTCTAGAGCAGAGGGAGTATTCTCTAAGGACAATTAATTGATGTTGATTTCTTTATTTTCAAAAGCTCAATGGTATAAAGGAAGATCATGCACATCACAATTGGTATAGCAATGAAAACATAAAGCTCGATCTATTGGAAGTTCATCCTCGCCAATTACTATACCGTAATTCATAATCCCAATGTGGAGCATTGGACACCGATGCTCAAAACTGAAGGCAGAGCCATAATCACAAAAGTTCCCAAATATAGGTACGAGGAACAGGGATCGTGAAATGTAGAATGCTCATTGAAAAAGGATTTTCTATTGTCACGATGAAACTGATCCACGTTTTTGGAATAGGAACACATGATCCCAATCCCGATACGTAGAACGTGGTACCAATCCATGATCCTGTGACTGTAGGCAGAACGCACACTCCACGGCCCCCCCTCACGTAGCCCGTTGAGAGCTTCGCCACCCCACAGCCAACATCTATGCGCTGAGAGCGACCTCCCACCCGCCGGTGAACCTTATGCTCACCAAACTATCATCAGTCTCACGTACACATCCATCTACACAGAAAAACTGAGCTAAACGCTGATGTTGCAACTGCTCAACCAGGCACACCAGATTTGTTTGGATCAATTAACACTAAAATTAGCTGCCTACTCTCTATGTTTTTAAACAAATCAATTCTTAAGATCTGTATTAGTCAAACTTTTTTAATAACACAAAATAAACATATTATAAAAATATTCTATAGTAACTCTAATTATACTAATTTGATACCATAAATTTTAATATGTTTTTTAAAAATTTAGTAAAAGTTTTTAAAAAATAACTTATAATAACTCTAAAAATCTATTTATTCATCATAGAGGGAGTAATAGCTAAGAGTCTGTTTATATAGATCCACCAGAATTAAAAATTAGCAGCTAAAATTAATTCTAATGGATCTAAATATAACTCCTAATAAACAACCTGCTAATTATTAGCGGAAGACCGACCATTAGTTCCGTTAGCAGTTTAAGAGTTGTTATAATTAATAGGTACTAATAGTTTAAATACACTTTCAACTCGCTAACCAACCAGCTATTATTAGCAGGTGGATTAAACAACCCACTAATTTATTTACAAGACCACAAGCAAGTGCAATACGACAAAGGCGGCGTGCCATGGCCAAGCCTCCTGCTCGAGGACATCTGCGAAGTGCTGCACCTGTTCCATGGAGATCTTGGTGGTGGTGGTGGTGGTGGTGCGCCGCACTTGGCGCCAATTGGCCCGTAGTTAGCGTGCCTGGTCGACCACTCAAAGCAGAGGATCCTCGCGGACAGTAGTCGTGGACGGTTGCCGAACGAGATGTCGGCAAGGCACTGCTGGGCGCGCTGCTGAGGCAGAGGACATAGCGGCAAGTCGGCTGGAGCTGAATCGCAGGCCCAGGACATCGCCATGGCGGTCAGCGAGGCCGGCGAGGGTGCAGTGGAATGCTTTGTCAGAGGTGGATGTGGCCGACTAGGCGAATGGATCTGGGCTCAGGGTTATGGCCAGTCCGCTGTCTTAACATCTGCACTAGTGCCAGCAGTGCCGATGGCACTAGAGTTAGCAGTGCCGGGATGAAAAGGGCGATG
Source organism: Chrysopogon serrulatus (assembly GCA_015844335.1). Lineage (NCBI taxonomy): Eukaryota > Viridiplantae > Streptophyta > Magnoliopsida > Poales > Poaceae > Chrysopogon > Chrysopogon serrulatus. Next base: position 47,782 of record JADLZL010001424.1, read on the forward strand.
ATAACCACGATGGTGCTGAAGCTGAAGGAAACGTCCATCGCCAACACTCTGCAAGGAAATTGGTCTAGTTCATTTCACATAATGGTTCGTGGCTTCTGTATGGGTATTTATAACAGTTCGCGTGCAGCTTATTTTCTTGTCCTTTATCCCAGGATGCCTCCTCGTTATTTGTCTCGCCATGCACAAATAATATAAAATTATCTAGATTTTATTTGACTACACACAAATACATTATATCCACGTGGTTTATAAGGGATTGAGGTAGAATCTTTGGTTGCAAACTGTTATAAAAATCTTGAATAAGCGTTTATTTAGTTGAACTGAATAAGCTGGATGGAGACAAAGTTCATTGTTTGTGAGAAATGAGGTGAAATTCTTGTCAAGATAATGAAAAAAATCTTGAATAAGCGTCTATTTAGTTGATCTGAACCTTAACTTAAACTATGGTGGCTCTTGTGTACCCATATATTATGACATCATGAATCTAAATTAGGTGCCATTCAAAGAAAAGAAACTACAATATGGATGAAAAACATATATAGATCAATTCTTGGTGACTTTATTCAATTGGATAAAGACTATTCAATTGGATAAAGACTATACTATCTACTATAATGTCTACTGTATTAAAAATAAACAAGGAGAAAATGCATAGTTTTGTATAATTTTTTTATCTCAAAGATATTGAAATAATAACTACTGCTTATGTCTTCTAATATTCTAGTCTATATATAAGTTACCATCACTCTTGTCGGACTACACCCACATAATAGAAACAAAAACGCGCCCTCCACATTATTCTGATGGAGCTATGGAGTTCTCTCCTCGGCGTCGTGTTATTCCTTGTAGCTGTGCTCCTTCACCGGCGGTGCACCACCAGCTCCAGCAAATACACGCTGCCGCCGGGCCCTCGGCCATGGCCGGTGATCGGCAACCTGAACCTGATCGGGCCTCTCCCGCACCGCTCAATGCACGAGCTCTCCAAGCGGTACGGGCCACTCATGTCGCTCCGGTTTGGCTCGTACCCCGTCGTCGTCGGCTCATCGGTTGACATGGCGAAATTCTTCCTCAAGACTCACGACCTGGCGTTCCTCGACCGCCCCGCGGTGGCCACGGCTAGGTACATCTTCTACAACAGCTCCGACGTGCTATGGGCACCGTATGGCCCGTACTGGCGCCAGGGCCGCAAGCTTTTTCAGAACGAACTCCTCGGCGCGGGCCGGATGAAATCGACGGAGCACATCCGCGGCGAGGAGGTGCGCTGCATGCTGCGGGACATGTCGGCGGCCGCATCCCGCGACGGCGGGGGCGCGGTGGTGCTCAAGGACCACATCTCCATGGCGAGCTTGAACATGGTCTCGCGCATGGCGCTAGGCAAGAAGTACGTCTTCGACGGCGCCGGCTCGCTGATGCCACCGGAGGCGTTCCGGTGGATGATGGAGGAGTTCTTCTTCCTCAATGGCGCGGTCACCGTCGGGGACGTGATCCCGTGGCTCAGCTTTCTGGACCCGCAGGGTTACATCAAGAGGATGAAAAGGCTGAGCAAAATGTTCGACGCGTTCCTGGAGCACGTGCTGGACGAGCACAGTGTGCGGCGGCGGCAAGGCGAGGGGCTTTGTGCCGAGGGACATGGTGGACCAGCTGCTGCAGCTCGCCGACGATGCCTGCAGCCTGGAGGCTCCGATCGAGAGGGATGGCATCAAGGCGTTCATTCTGGTAATGACTTCACTTCTTCATTCACTCCATCATTCGTCACAGAGAGCGAACGAGTTGATCGATTGACGCGCGCATTCACTGCATGGCATGCAGGACATCATCGCCGCCGGCTCGGATACCTCCGCGGTTACTATCGAGTGGGCTCTCTCTGAGCTTCTAAGGAATCCCGAGGCCATGGCCAAGGCCACAGAGGAGCTGGACCACGTCGTCGGCCGCGGCAGGCTGGTCACGGAGGCGGACACCGCGCGCCTCCCGTACCTAGAGGCTGTGGTGAAGGAGACCATGCGCGTGCACCCGGTCGGGCCCCTGCTCGCGCCCCGGCTGTCCGGCGAAGACACCTCCGTGGACGGCTGCGATATCCCAGCCGGCACGCGCGTGTTTGTTAACGTCTGGGCCATTGCCCGCGACCCGGCTCTGTGGGGCGACGCGTCGAAGTTCCGGCCAGAGCGCTTCGTGGGGAGTAGAGTGGACGTGAAGGGCCACGACATGGAGTTCCTGCCGTTTGGGTCTGGCCGCCGAATCTGCCCTGGCCTCGGCCTCGGCATGAAGATGGTGCAGCTCATGCTAGCAAACCTTCTCCAAGCCTTTGCATGGAGGCTCCCTGACGGCGTGGGTGTGGACGAGTTGAGCATGGAGGAGAAATTCGGGCTGTCCATGCCACGAAAAGTCCCTCTCGAGGCCGTACCCGAGCCCAAGCTCCCAGCTCACTTGTACGATGGACCATGACCATATGGCTCAGCAACGCCTCTCTGCCTGCTGTGATCTGCACCTCTGCAAGTATGATGATAATGTTGCACCATATATGTTTTAGGGCCCCGATCTTAAAATCTGCTGCCTCTGTCCTTTTTTAAATATCGCTATAAAATTAAAGCTAAAGTCAACTTTTTTCAAGTTTGATTAGAATTTTTACAAAATATTCACAATATTTGTATCTTTAAATAAGTTAATGATGAAAATAGATTTAAAATAAGTTAATGATAAAAATAGATTCAACGATAAATATTGATTGTGTACCATAAATATCAATATTAATATTTTCTTTTCTTATATATTTAGTCATTGACTTCTCTAGAAGCGAGCACGACAGTCAAAAACGGAAAGATGGAGTATATACATATATTTAGTCCAAGTTAAGTATGTTTGTTCAGTTATCAGTGATTTATCCCCTGGATTTATACCTACCAGGATTGTTTAACTAATTTTTATAACCTTTCAACGGTCCCCAAACGAATAAGCCTAAAACCTGTATCGTAACACCTCGTGTGTTAAGTAGTATGTGTTAATGTAACAACCGTCAAGCATATCGGGATTGTCTTCGTCAATTAGCATAAATTAGGTTAAGTTGAGATAGTTATCGGGCCAAGGCCTATTAATATTTTTGTAAGCCGTCTTATAAAAAGGGTGAACCGTTATTGGGACAGCTAAGAAAAATTTAGAGTTAAGCCTAATTTCTCGATCTCGTGCTTCTCTCTCCTCCACGCCGCCGCCGCCGCACCACCTGCCGCCGTCGCTGCACCGCCAGCGCCGCTGCTTGCCGCTGGTCGGGCTTCGGCGCCGCGCCTCTGCACCCTCCGCCTCCGTAGCCGCTGCCGCCACGCCCGCCTCCGCGCAGCCACATGCCCGCCCGCCGTCGTCTCTGCCGACGATCATGTCCTCGTCGTTAATCTAGCCGCGATCCTCACTAATCGTTCCGGTTGGGAACCATTCCAGTCTATCTCTCAGATCTTAATTTCTCTACTAATTAATCTTGGAGAAGTTTAGACCCGTAACAAATTGGTACGCAGAGCCACATTGATATCTACTTCAGGGAGGATTTGCGTGCTCTGTGGAACAGTTGAGAGTAGAAATTCATCTAATTTTTTTAAACAGATCAGAGGTACATTCTGCAGCCTGAGCAAACACTGCTTCCTACGCCCTTAAAATCACTGACAGATTCCCTAGCGTCATTGGAAACAAAAGATGCAGCAATGGAGGATTGGCGCGCCCTGTTCGACAGTTGGGAGAAAAAATTCATCAATTTTTTCTTGAAATAGCAACAGTCTGATCCGAGGTCCGTTCCTCAGCTAGAGCAACCATTGCTTCCTACATCCCCAAAATTACATGCAGACCCCCTATCACCTTTGAAAACATCGGATGTAGCAGTAATCGATCGACATCACTCATCTATAGAGCAACAACTGTCTGATCAATCCCAGCACGGACGTTCCAGTCAACGCAAATTGCAGCTCCCAGATTATAATGGTATGGATGAACCTTCCTAGTGGCTTTATAGATGCAATAATTTTTTTGCCTTTCAATAGACAAAAACAAATGAGCATATGCATCTAGTCGCACTCCACCTGTGAGGGGATACACTAACTTGGTTTATCAGCTGGAAAGAGAAAATTGAGCATCCGTCTTGACCTCAGTTTTCAGCAGCAGTCACCAGACGATTTGTTCCACACCTACATCATCATTATTTGGACGACCTCAACAACACTATACAACTGGAAGATCAGGAGATGTACACAAATCAATTTAATTTGACAAAATTCAAGGTATTATTTTTAACACCGGGGGACAATAAACTTATAGATTTAAATGATCAGAATATTCAGATATCTTTGCATGTTATGACTGGAATTATGACTAGTCAAACAAAGCAACCTCAGCTGTCAACTAATGGAAATTTTTTTTTAATCTTGCTAGACTCTGGTTCAACTTATAATTTCATAGATTCAACGATTGTTATAGATTTGAATTTGCAACCAGGGATGGTTTCAACAAAAATAAAAACCACAGTTGCTAATGGAGATCAAATTCAAATTTAGCAATATACAATAGCCTACCAGTACAGATTGACATAGAACAGTTTATTCTCCAATGCTATAATATTCAGTTGGATTGCTATAGTTTTGTATTGGAAATAACTTGGATGAACTCTTTGGATCAAATAATATGGGATTTCAATAACCTGACAAAATTTTTTTGATAAACCCGTAGACAAATTAGATACACCACTTTGAGCAGGCCTTTAGGTAACCAACATCTTCATACATTGGCAACGGAGGGCTCTTTGGATAGTATTTTGTAGGAATTTTCACAGTTTTTCCAGAAACCTCATAGACTACCACCGAAAATAAAGACAAGCTTGAGAAGCAATGTCAGATAATGCTTACACATGCAAATTATCAGGTATAGCACATCTCCCCTCTTGTCACCAGTGCTCTCTGTTAAAAAGCAAAACAGATCTTTTTTTTTTTTTTTTTTTTTTTTTTTTTGCGTAACGGATCTTAGTTTTTTGTGTTGATTGCTGGCCACTCAACGACAACATAATTAAAGATGAAATTCTAATTCTGGTGACTGATGAATTATTGAATATGTAGCAGGAAGATAAATACTTCATCAAACTGGACCTTCAGTCAGAATGTCATCAGGTATCCAGAGACCCCGATAATTTTGAGAAAACGATATTTCATACCCACCATGATCACTTTACATTCTCGGTTATGCCGTTTGGTTTATGCAATCCTTCATCCATTTTTTAAGCCCTCATGAATGAGATTTTTAGGAATCATCTATGCAAATTTGCTTTGGTTTTCTTTGAGGACATATTAATATATAGCAAAACTTTGGAGAATCACTTACAGCATATGAAGCAGGTTTTTGCACTACTACAATCAAACTTAGTATTTCATAAAAACTCCAAATGCTTATTTAGAAAATCAGTTATTCGATATTTAGAGCATATGATATCTGATAAAGGAGTTGCAGTTGATCCTAAAAAATTTAGAGCTATCATTAATTGGTCACAACCAGCAACAGCTCGCTAATCAGAGGGATTTTTTGCTACATATTACTGCAAATTTATCCGACGATATGGTACTGTTGCCAGATTGATAGATCTCTTTCAAATAGATAATTTTTACTGACAAAGTTGGCAACGATATTCTTCAAACAACTTGAGCAGGTATTACTAATAGCACCAGTCTTATAATTATAAGATTTTAATATAGCATTCGTAGTAAGATGGGATGCAACTCTAATAGATTTTGAACCTATACTCCACCAAGAGAGTGATCCTATTGCCTGTATGATGGAGCATATTTCAACGGATTTCCATAAGACTTTGTCAAAAATTGAAGGTAACTCTATTATATTGACAGTTGTGGATAATCTTTCTAAGCATGCTCGCTTCATTTCATTGGCACATCCATGTTCTGCAACAACTATAGCACAACAATTCCTTTCTCGATATAGTTCGATTGCACAGGCTTTTGAAATCTATTAATAGTGATCGGGATTTAATCTTACAAGTAAGTTTTGGCAAGAATTCTTGCGCTTGTCTAGAGTTGATTTACATATGAATTCTGCTTATCACTCTCAATTTAATGGCCAGTATAAAATAGTTAATAAGATCATTGTTACTTATGCTACTTGACATGGAGTAATTCTAGAGAATGGCTACAATGGTTACGTTGGGCTGAATATTGCTATATAATATCATATCATCAGTCCATTGATACGCCTCCGTTCGAATTAGTTTACGATCGGGATCCTCCATCCTTGAATAAACATAATTCAGATGATTCTTTAAATACAGCTATTGATGTTTTGCTTGCTGAACATGCCAAATTCGTGGAGTTTATTAAGTTGATGGCCAGAACCGCTTTTAGAATTTCGGATAAGCACAACGGCAAATTGGAATCTCATTTCTTCGGTCTTTTCCAAGTTAGTGATCATATTAATTCAGTTGCTTAGCAATTATATCTACCAGAACATGTCTGTATCAATAGCACCATTCATTTCTGTATGCTCTAACTTCACAAAAGGTTGTTACAATGAAAATTTAGATTATGACACAATAAGATGAGGAAATCACTCTTCTAGAACTGGATTTGATGATTACAGCCGGAGTTATGAATAACAAAATTGATGTACTCGTCATGTGGAAGGACCAATCTAGAGTGGTGTCTTCTTGGAATGAAATGGATTATTTCAAACAATTCGATCCAACATTTCAGTTCGAGGATGACCTGAGTCTTTAGGAGGAGAGAGTTGTAACAACCGCCAAGCACATCGGGGACATCTTCATTAGTTAGCATAGATTAGGTTAAGTTGAGATGGTTATCGGGCCAAGGCCCATTAGTATTTTTGTAAGCCGTCCTATAAAAGGTGAACCGTTATTGAGACAGCTAAGAAAAATTTAGAGTTGAACCTAATTTCTCGCTCTCACGCTTCTTTCTCCTCCTCCACGGCTGCCGCCAAGACCTCCGCCGCCGTCGCTGCACCGCCAGCGCCGCCGCTTCGCCGCTGGTCGGCCTTCGCGCCAGGCCTCCGCACCCTCCGCTTCCGTACTCGCCGCTGCCCACGCCCGCCTCCACTGCCGCCGCCGCCGCCGTCGTAGTCACGACGCCGCCACCGTCGTCACTGTCGAGCTGCCGCCGTGGACACTGCCACTGCTGCCGCCTATCACGTCCTCACCGTTAATCTCGCCCCGCGATCCTCGCTAATCAGCTGATTGTAACCGTTCGGTTGGAAACTGTTCCAGTCTATCTCTCAGATCTTGATTTATCCGCTAATTAATTTTGACGGAGTTTAGACCCGTGACAGTTAACCGTGATCATTTAGCATTATGCTGAAGAGACAATTACGACCGTACTACTGAATACAATTAATGGAGCCGATAGTGATCGCTTTCACCGTTGATTTATGGAAAGCTACGCCTGGGATTCAGAAAAATTTTGAAGTAGTTATTCACCTGGTAGTAACATATCACACTGCAGAATCGAGCACAAACCGACAGTGACAAGCGTGGTATCATTACTGATTTGGGCTTCAAGGTGACAGTGATATGACTTGATTCAACAACGGCTTGTAATCAAAATTTGTCCCCTATATTTTTTTTTTTGGTCTATTCTCATGAATATGGAAACTAATAACGGTTCATATCCAATATTGAATGTTACTTGCTCACTGATCTAAAACACCGAAAACCACAAAAGCACCCGCCTCTACCGGCGTAAAAATGGAAAGCCCCAGCCAGACGGCGGGGTCTCTCCGTAATCCGTATGCACAGATCTTTCTCTCTCTTTTAGAATTTTGATCTTATATGCTGTAGAATATAAAATTACCTAAAAAAACTGATTAAACAGAATATCGCCAAAAGTATGAGCATATACATTTTAGATACTATTCAAACTCAATTGCTTGGTTGCCCGCCGTAGTACTAATACACACGTATTTATCTCTCTCTCTCTCTCTCTCTCTATATATATATATATACAAAATCATTTCTATTTCTAGGGAGTAGCTGCTTCCGTCTAGTTATAGGCTTGTAGCTGTGAAACCTCTTTTGCGCAGGTAAGATTTCGGGGCAGACCCACTGGGTGTGCCATTCAAGGCCACATTAGCATGTCAGGTGGGCCATAGTTCAAAAAAAATAGTATACCCTCTAGGACAGAGTTGTATTTAATAACTAATACTAGATTATAATCCTTAGGAAAATTTGCAACTAGAACATCAGTGAAGCTTTGCAGCCCGATGGTACAAGATTATAATCGGTGTCTTTTAACCAGGAAGTTGTGTCTTTTAACCAGGAAGTTGCTAGTTCAAATCCTTGGTGCCGTGTTTTTTGTTTTTATTTTCCATTTTTATGTCCACTCTGAATATTAACTATAGACATATACCTTTTTCTTTAGTTTTCCTATTTTTTGGTGCCTACTTTTATTTTCCATTTTATGTCCACTTTGAATATTAAATACAGACAATACACTTTTTACTTTAGTTTTCCTATTTTTATCCTATTTTGTTGGTGTCTACTTGATCCTTTGCAGCCGCATTTTTTTATCACTACTATATAAAATCTTCTGCGAAACCGTGTCCTTCTATTGCCGAGATGTTTACATAATCCAACCACTCAAGTTAAAGTCTACGATTAACAGAGGGCGCGCGGTTATTTTTATTAACCGAGGTACCAAAATTGACTGCCTCACAAAATTAATTAACCGTGGTGGTTGTTTTATTTCGGAGTCAATGTCTAAAAAACACTGTCTTAAAAAATATTCTATTTTCAGAGGCGGTTCGTTTTAAGGCATCTGCCTCCATAAATCGATTTTCGGAGAGCACACTGTTGAGGCCCGCCTAGGAAGGTCCTGGTCTAATTCCATGCCCAACGGAGCCCATATTGAATCCTCCTATATCGGATTATATACGTTCGGTTAGGGTTTCATCTCTCCCTCATATCTATCTCCTCAACCACACTTCTCCTCCTCACTTAGCGCGCCCCCCCCCCTCCCTCACTAGTTCGGCGACCACCCTCCCTCCTTCTCCCACGTACATTCGGTAGCCACCCTCCCTCTCCCCTCGTCCTCCATCCCTTCCCTTCCTGTGTTGCTTCCCCGTGCTCGGATCCAAGTCGGTGAAAGCAGGCAGATGTGCTAGAGGCGGATCCGGGGCCTCCGCGCGAGGTGACTCCACCTTCGCACATTAGATCCAATGCGAGGCGGTGGCCATCGAGCGTATGGCAGCTGGGTTGGCGACGCGTGGGCAAAGGCGTGCGGCCTCGGTCCTCTCGAGTATGGCGTTGCCTCCCTCTTGTCGGAGCACGGCACGACACTCACTCCCTCTCCTCTCAAAGACGGCACGGTCTCCCTCTCCTCCAAGCTTCCGGCGAGGATCCGACCACCAACTGGCAACCAGAGGCAGTGAGGGCACAGATCTGGTGACTAGCAGTGGCGGGGGCACAGATCCGGCGAGATCGCCGAAGCGGATCCAGCCACCGCACACGGGCCGGGCTAAGTGTTTTTTAACTAAAAAAAAATGTCCGTGCGTCGCAATGCGAGAAAAAACGATCAAATATTTACCCTAAAACGAAGAAATGAATTGTATATTTTTATTTATATTTTTCTTTTTTCTATAAATTTTAATAAACTTGTGTCTGTATCTCTCTTTCTCTATATTCATATCAATCGGAATTCTGAAACTACTTTTCTTACTTTTCTATTTGGTTGTCCTATCACTATATATTTGTTAGAAATGTATTATTTTTATATCTCACAAATGAAGTCGAGTTTGGATAAGATATTGTACAAGACTGTATATCATCATATCATCTACATGCGTGATTTTTTTGTGAATTTAGATGATTTTTTTACCGTGGTTTGTATGAGAGTTTTCACGCAGAGGTTAGTTTGCACTTGATACGTTGTCATATTATATACACCTCAAAAATAAGAACCGTGTTATCGTAGCGCCCCCCGCCGGTGCTCACCCCGGACCGGGTATCGAGAATGAAAAAAAACCAAGCGCTAGTCGCCCTCGAACTAGGCAAGTGCGCCCAAAGCCTCGAGCATGGACGCCATCACACAGTGAAGGTGTGCACGTTGGCAAAGATGCCGGTGACGTTGACGGCCGAGGGCGGACGGAGCTCCGCGAGGTGCTGAAGCCAACCGGAGGGGACGATGATGCCGTTCACCAACAGCACACTCAGCTTCTAGGGCACCACGGTAGTGGCGCGAGGATGGCAGCGTTTGAACACGGTGTGACGGCGAGCGGACATCAGCTAGGCCGCAGGTGCCTGCTGTGATGGTGAGGAATGATGACGTTAACAGCGCCAAGATTTTACGAGGATGGTGGACCTCTGTGTAATTTTCCAAACGGCCCACCCAGGCATGGCACGGCACGGCGAGACACAGCACGACGGGGCACGGCACGATGGGGCATGGTGGCACTACCGTGCCATGCCGGATCGGGCCACCGTGCCCAACCGTCGGCCCAGGCACAACACTATGACGACTCAACCATGTCGTGCCGTGGCTGATGGGCACGATGGCCCGCTGGAGCCGTGCTAGTCCGGCCGCCGGCGCGCGCACCCAGCTCGGCTCATCGACACCGCGCCGCCACCCTGCGTTGTCGGAGGCCGCCCCCCTCCTCTCTTGTCTCTCCATCGGTGTGTCGGTTGAGGAAGAGGAAATGAGAGGAGAGAGATTGGAGTTAGGTTTTTGGTAAAGGAGAGATGCTTATATAGTAGGATCCAACGGCTCGGGTTCATCCGTGCTCATCTAGCGGTGGAGAACAATCGGCCGCGTCATGCCTACTTTGTGCTCATCTAGCGGTGGAGAACAACTGGGCCGCGCTTTGTCGGCCCCTCATTTTGAGAGTCTCGAATACCCGTATTTGCGCCAGGATCATGCACAAATACGTCTATAATACATAGAAATGCCACATAGATTTAAGGAAAATACCGAGCTTTATTAATATTGAATAAAAGGGTTCTACATCGTTAGGGCATAGCCCTTGGGTTACATAAGAAATGACTAAGGCCGTAAGATGTTCGGCTTTATTACATGGTAGGTTCTAAGGCGATACTAATTATTCTAGCGTAGCATAGCAACTAATCCACAGGCATCTTGAGCGTAGCCGAAGCCCTATCTCCTATGATCTAATCCAACGCGTCGGGGTCCTCACGTAGCTCCTAGACATCAGGGTCCACGTCCTCTTCATAGTCGTGATCATTTTCGGGGTCGTAGTCTGCATGGCAAAGAGGGGTGAGTACTTACGTACTCAGCAAGTCCCAACTTCTTGGTGGAAAAGAGTGATGATAAAAATTAAGGTTGGTCCTAGCAGGGTATTATCCTCCTTACTAGTCCCGGGTTAGTCCATTTCACATACATAAGTTTATACATTATCTCATTAGTCATATATGATTCTAATCATAGCGTCCCATCCCGACACCTGCCTATTCCAAGGACGTGGCTATTCGAATAGATTCTAATAACTCTGCAGAGGGTGTACACTTTTCCCCACACGGTAGTTACGATTCCTTCCACGGCCCATGGTTAGAAAGGAACTATCGAGATCTCATACCTGATAGTATGCATTCCTTAGGTATCCATACACCTCCACTACGGTGCTGAGGGGTTGGGAAAGAGTTGGACGAGGAAGATCACTCAGCATCCTACGCGCAACCCGGACATGGAAGCTCACTCGCAACCCATGCCCTCACACACCTTGTGGAAGATCACTCAAAGCATCCACACTTAAAAAGAGAATATATATGTATAAAGCTCGCGAAAGTGCACCCAAGAGTTTTACGTGGAAGATCACTTAGCATCCACGCCCAACCGCACCATGGAAGATCACTTAGCATCCTACGCCGTCTCCTGCTCTACCGTTTGCCTACACCGGCCCCCTAAGTGGAAATGTACTTTGACCTAACGGGGTGTGGGATCAAGCCTACCCATATAGACGTGTGGCTATACGAAATATCACATAGGGATGAATAAGAGACTATGAACCGGTCCTTAAGGGTGACTAAAACAGGTATCTCCGACAGGATATTTCTCACCGACATATCCACCAAGTAATCTACACCTAGATTACCCCTACCCGTTTCAAGTCATAGCATGTATAGTCACTTAATCGTATTATCTCATTATCACTTTATCGCATTATCATGTTATCACATTATCACATTATCTCATCATAAATAATCACATGTTCTTTATTAAAAGAATCATTATACAAGTAAGATAGAAGGGTGGTAGAAGGGTGGAAATTAGGACTTGCTGCGTTGTCAACTCCGTCGATGTCCGCGACGTAGTCCGGGTCCTCGGCGCCCCGATGCTCGTCCCTCCTCCGGGCGGGGAGTTTTCTATCTGCAACGACTATTGCTAAAAGATAAAAGAAACACATGCATGCAATTATAGAACTAGGTAGTGGCACTAGATGCAATGTGTAGAGCATGATTTTAGAAGAAATTAGGAAGTGGTTTGACCTAAATCGGAGTTGAAATGCAAAAGTTATACATTTTCAAAGTTTATTCCAATTTATCCAAAACCCTAATTAATAAATGGAATTTTAGCTACAATTTATAATGCATGGATTAGTGTGCAAACTACATGATTAAATTCTACATGCCAAGTAGTTTATTTACAAATTTTCCTGAAATTTTTCTAGCACTAGAAAATAAAGAAATAGCACTATGTGTACACTTCCCGGGTGCACCTAGCAATTTCCCCTAGTGTACCCCGAAGGGTGTGTGTGCGTGGACTGTGCATGTGTGTGACAGGTGGGACCGGGTGGTCACGACGGCGTTGAACGGCGCCGGCACCGCGGGCCCACGTGCAGAGAAGGAGAGCGGGGGTGACGGCGTGGGACGGCGCGTGGGCGTGGTAACGCCGTTGGCCTCGGGTCCCACGTGTCGGGGCGTAAAGAGGGAGTGAGGGAGACGGTGCGGAGCGGCGCGGGCGCGGTGGGCGCCGTTGGCTTGCGGGCCCCACGTGCCAGTGACAGAAGAGGAGGGGGAGATGGCCGGAACAGAGCGAGGGGAGGGCCGGCTGGAGGTGCTGCGGCGGTGCCGCGCGGGTGGTGTGTGTATGCGCGTGGCCTAATCGGCGCCGCATTTTTGCGCGGCGCAGCGCGAAGCGTGGATGTGGGAAGGGGATCGGGGTGCTAGGTGGCCTTGCAGAGCCATGCCCGGCCTAGGTGACCGGGTGGCTTAGGCGCACAACGGACGGGGAGAGGCGCACGGGCGGTGGAGCAACACAGAGGGGGAGAGAAGGAATTGGAGGGAGGAATAGGTGTAGGAGGGGCTCTAGGAGCTCACCTCAAACCCAATTGGCCGAAGGCGCAGCAGAAAGCTTGAATTTGGGCGGCGGCTCTAATGGCGTCGGTTGCTCCCGAGTTGGGGGCAGTCGAGCTCTAGCTCGATGGAGGGGAGGAGAGGAGAAATGGAGGGGGAGAGGGAGTGTTCCAGCCCCTAGCGGAGCTCGGAGTGGTGAGGGCGAGGATGGAGAGGCGCCGGCCGGGCCTATTTATAGGCTGGCAATGGCGGTTCGGCGGGGGAAGATATTTTCCCCACCATCGGACTTATCCGGCGCGCACGTGTGGCTTGAATTCGCGAAGGCGGTTCGCCACAGTGCGGCGGTGCGCGGGCGCGTGCCACGGGTGTGCTCATCCATGCCCGTCGGGTAGCGGCGGCGGCAGTGTGTCAGCGAGAAGGTGCGAGAGAGAGAAGAAGAGAAGAGGGGGAGGAAGCGGCGCTGCGTGCTCAGGATGTCGACATCCTTATCCTCTCGCGCGGCGGAGCGAAGGCGGTAACGGCGAGCCCGAGGCGGCGTCCGTCGACGCGGTATTTGCGCCCGGCCGCTCCGCCGACGGAGGTAGACGACGATGATGACAGCGGGACCCGCCTCGTCATCGGGCGCTGGGTGAAGGGAAGGGGCGCAGTGTCGCGGGCCTCGCGGCCGTTGCCGGGCCGCCCACGGGGGGAGGAAAGGGGAGGGGGAAGGAGAAGAGAAGGGGAAGATGGCGGCTGCTGCTTTGGGCCTGTCGGGGAGATGGAGCCCGAGCTCCTTTTCCTTTTTCCATTTCCTTTTCTATTTCTTTTCTTATTTTCTAAGTGCATGTGCTCATGAATTTAAATGAATTTGGATTCAAATATGTATGGGATTAGTTGTGTGCTGTGCCACAGTAGTTCTATATGGTTGGACAAATCAAAGACAAAGGGTTTTTGAAAAGTTTTTAAAAATTCAAATTTTTAGTGATTTTCAAAAAATGTTCAAAATTTTGGAGTGTTACAAATATTGTGTGTGGTCTGGGCTGCATTGCAGGCCAGTGTGGCGGCCCAGGCACGACACAATGGTCGGGCTGTACCAGCCTAGGCACAACAGGAGCAGGGCCAGGCTGTGCTTGGCCGTGCTTTGTAGTGTCGTGCTAGTGCCAGCCCCGCGGGGCCTGGCCGTTTGGAAAACTATAGACTTCTCTAGTGTTTTTAAGAGGTATTGATAGGGAAAGTTTATATTAAATTTTAATACTAAAACATTAGGCATGTTATTAAAAGAAGTTTTACATTCTGATTGTGACGGGGTCGTGCCAGGTAGTTTGAAATAGCGTGAGCATGAGAATCATGGAGGTGGGCAGGTGACGGAGGTTGAAGGGGACGAGATACTCAAGGATGACCTGCGAGCAGAGAACATCGTCAGTAAGGTTGGTGCTCGATGTAGCCGCCAACGCCCTGGCTGACTGGAATCGAAGGTTGCCATTCGGCACAGGTGGCAGCGTCAGCGACAACTGCATTGCAGCAGCCGCGTGAAGTCGTTGAGTTTCTCCGCATTTCGCCACCACTATTCATGTGAGCCAAGTTATAGATCTAGATGAGATATAAAACTTTATGATTCAGTTTTTTTTAAAAATATTATGAATTTTATTGATTTACCTATTATTCTATTATTATACATATATACTCAAAATCGCATTTGAAATTAGACAAGGGTCAAAGATGTTCAGTTTTAATAGTTGAAGGGACATGCAATTTGGTTTTGCGGTTTGAGGGTTAAATCCAAACTTCGACAAAAGCTTGAGGTCTAAGGCGAACTAGTCCTTCGTCTCATACAATGCCACAAAAAGTTTTTGCTAATGTGAAGGAAAAAAAGAGGAATAAGAGAAAGGAATCGTAACAATATTGATCATGAGCTAAGACTTAGGACTATAGGACAACAGGGACTATAGGACAACTGTTGTCATGTAAGCACAACTTTACTTTCATTCTATTCATAACATAAGAAATTGCGATTTACCTTGAGACAACTAAAATGATAAATATTGCACATATTATCTATTAAGTAGTCTTAACGTTACATGGTATTTATATAAGACGAGAACATCGATATACTCCCTCTAAAAATAGACTTTTCCTATTTTTTACACGTTGCGTCACCAACAGCATTGGTGCCGAGCACTAGGCGGGTCGGATTAATTATAAAGAAAAAGATAAAGCTGCGTGGGTCATTCAGCTGCTACAGGCTCCTCAGTTTTTCAGCTCAAGTGAGCACTTCAGAAGAAAAAAAAAAAAATGTGATCCTAAATATGTATATACTATATCGGAAACATCCAATGCCAATAGCCAATGACCTTAAGAAATAAGAATCATAGGCTTTTCTGATCATACCTGAGTGATGAGTTCATTGATGACGTGTGTACTGGCTCCTAGGTTAATTGTGCCACTATGGGCCAATTTGATTAGCCGTCCTGTATGCCTTCAATCGTTCGAATTGGTTGGATGGTAGGGCTTTAGTTGGTTTGATTTGACTCTAAAGAAAAGTATACAGCTGGGCCAAATGATTGATGGTTTTTGAAGTGCTGTGACTAAAATGATGCAGAGCGGGAAAGGTTGAGGGCATCATTGGAGTCACAGCACCAGAACCTTAGCACTCTTTGTCGGAATGGGCTGTTGAGGACATAGTCATTGGAGTCAGGGCTAACCGCCGGTAACTTCAGCCGAGGCTGGGCTCATCCGTGAGTTTTTGGGTTACCGATGAGTTAGTTCCGGGAACAAACTCATCCGTAGCCAAACCAAGCTGGACCTCATCCGTGAAGTTTAGGACGACTATGTTTGCAAAAAACAAACAGCCCATAAAGGATAGGAGTGTTAAAGTTTGTGACTCCAATGATGCCCTCAACCTTCCCCAAACGCATCATTTTAGTCACAACACTTCAAAAAACCATCAATCATTTTGGCCCACCATAACCTAGATGTATCCATTATTCAGACACTTCAAAAAACCATTGGATGGCATAACCAGAATGTGATGTCGGTTCGGATGCAATCCAAACAAGACTAGAGTGACAGGCCCTTTGGACCTCTCATTGCCATGGATTTTCATGACTTGAAAAGCAACCATACGGTCCTATGATGGATGGAAGTAAATTGATTGGTTTTCTGATCACCTTAGCACTCGTGTCGCATTCGAAAGTGTCAAGGACTTGTAATGTCATAGCTGGCATAGATGCATAATGGATGTACATCGATTCATTTCTTTGGCACTTAGCACTAGTGTGTCGTGTTGCATTATTGGGTTGTCCTATCGTTGGAGTCACAACAATTGAACCTTAGCACTCCTCGCCGCTTGAGTGTCTAGACTACAGAGTGATTGGACCTCCCATCGCCATGGATTTTCATGACTTGAAAAGCAGATATAAGGTCCAATGATCGATGGAAGTAAATTGACGATAACCTTCAATCATCGCTTTAGACTTGTCGCATTGGAGTGTCAAGGACTTGTAATGTCATAGCTGGCATAGATGCATAATGGATGTACATCGATTCATTTCTTCAAGACATAGCATGGTGTCGTGTTACATTATTGGGTTGTCCTATCGTTGGAGTCACAACAATTGAACCTTAGCACTCCTGCCGCTTGAGTGTCCGGACTACTGAGTGACAGGCCATTTGGACCTCTCATCGCCATGGATTTTCATGACTTGAAAAGCAGTTGTAAGCTCCTATGATCGATGGAAGTAAATTGATTGGTTTTTCGATCACCTTAGCACTCGTGTCGCTTTTAGACTTGTCGCATTGGAGTGTCAAGGACTTGTAATGTCATAGCTGGCATAGATGCATAATGGATGTACATTGATTCATTTCTTTGACACATAGCACTCGTGTGTCGTGTTGCATTATTGGGTTGTCCTATCATTGGAGTCATAGCACTTGAACCTTAGCACTCTTGTCGCTTGAGTGTCCGGACTACAGAGTGATAGGCCATTGGACCTCTCATCGCCATGGATTTTCATGACTTGAAAAGCGTATGTAAGGTCCAATGATCGATGGAAGTAAATTGATTGGTTTTCTGATCACCTTAGCACTCGTGTCACTTTAGACTTGTCGCATTGGAGTGTCAAGGACTTGTAATGTCATAGCTGGCATAGATGCATAATGGATGTACATCGATTCATTTCTTCAGAACATAGCACTCGTGTGTCGTGGTTACATTATTGGGTTGTCCTATCGTTGGAGTCACAACAATTGAACCTTAGCACTCCCTGCCGCTTGAGTGTCCGGACTACAGAGTGACAAAGTCGCTGGACCTCTCATCGCCATGGATTTTCATGACTTGAAAAGCAGTTGTAAGCTCCTATGATCGATGGAAGTAAATTGATTGGTTTTTCGATCACCTTAGCACTCGTGTCGCTTTAGACTTGTCGCATTGGAGTGTCAAGGACTCGTAATGTCATAGCTGGCATAGATGCATAATGGATGTACATTGATTCATTTCTTCAAAGACATAGCACTCGTGTGTCGTGTTGCATTATTGGGTTGTCCTATCATTGGAGTCATAGCACTTGAACCTTTAGCACTTTGTCGCTTGAGTGTCCGGACTACAAAGTGACAAAGCCATCTGGACCTCTCATCGCCATGGATTTTCATGACTTGAAAAGCAGATGTAAGGTCCTATGATCGATGGAAGTAAATTGATTGGTTTTTTCGATCACCTTAGCACTCGTGTCACTTTAGACTTGTCGCATTGGAGTGTCAAGGACTTGTAATGTCATAGCCGGCATAGATGCATAATGGATGTACATCGATTCATTTCTTCAAAGACATAGCACTCGTGGTGTCGTGGTTACATTATTGGGTTGTCCTATCGTTGGAGTCACAACAATTGAACCTTAGCACTCCCTGCCGCTTGAGTGTCCGGACTACTGTGAGTGACAGTCCGCTGGACCTCTCATCGCCATGGATTTTCATGACTTGAAAAGCAGTTGTAAGCTCCTACGATCGATGGAAGTAAATTGATTGGTTTTCTGATCACCTTAGCACTCGTGTCGCTTTAGACTTGTCGCATTGGAGTGTCAAGGACTCGTAATGTCATAGCTGGCATAGATGCATAATGGATGTACATTGATTCATTTCTTCAAAGACATAGCACTCGTGTGTCGTGTTGCATTATTGGGTTGTCCTATCGTTGGAGTCATAGCACTTGAACCTTAGCACTCTTGTCGCTTGAGTGTCCAGACTACAGAGTGACAGGCCACTAGACCTCTCATCGCCATGGATTTTCATGACTTGAAAAGCAGATGTAAGGTCCTATGATCGATGGAAGTAAATTGATTGGTTTTCTGATCACCTTAGCACTCGTGTCGCTTTAGACTTGTCACATTGGAGTGTCAAGGACTCATAATATCATAGCTGGCAAAGATGCATAATGGATACACCTAGGTTGGAGGTGAAGACACCAACAATTGCTCAAAATCATGTATAACTTTCATCCCTTTAAAGAGTCGCTTTGGGATACGTGTGGGTCAAGTTTTCTTAACTTAGGCTATATTTATAGAAAATACGTGCAACATTTATATCTCTAAATGACTTTATTATGAAAGTATATTCAAAGATCTATCAAATGATACTAATTATGTACCATAATTATTAATATTTTGTTATATATATGGTCAAAGTTAAAGATTGCTGACTTTTTGAGAAACGAGAATGAACGGAGGGAGTATGTGAGTATAGGGATTCTCATGTTCATACCTAGCAAAGGAATGTTCCTCAAGCTTGGCTATGAAACAAAGGCAAAGATCATAGCCGGGGAGGGAGTAGGTGAGTATAGGGATTCTCACGTTCATCCCCAAGAAAGAAATGTTCTTAACCGTGGCTATGAAACAAAAGCAAAGATCTTAGCCAGATATGTGGATAGGTTTTGGTGATGGTGGTGGCTCCAAACAAAGCTCTTTGAGCGGTAAAATGAGAGATGAGTGTGTGATTCATGGTATGAAATGTGACAGATAAAAGGATAAAAAATAAAAAAGATAATGGATGACTTGATCCTATGTTAAGAACAACTACCATTCCCTATCAATGATGCTAGAAAGCTTGTTGACACCAAAAGTACAAAACCAGTAAACCACAAGCATGCGATTGTCAATGTAGTGCAGCTTCACCGGGAGTATTTGAAGTATCAATTCCACAAGGAATGTGAAGTGAACAAAGGATCAGATTCGTCCTATGATGATACAAGGAGTTTAGGATAGTTTGGTAGAGAGGATATTTATAACACTGATATCTAGTAAGGTAAGATAGATATAAAAGCAAGTGAACACCCTTGCTCATGGGGGTGATAAGCGAGACAGTAAGAGGACAAAACTCTTACCTGAAGTGGCTACCCTTTTATGTAGTCTTTCAAGTCTACAACATATGGTCAAATACAAAGGTTAGACAAGTTGTCACCACATTTAAACAATCCATGCGACAAGCTGTATACATCAAATGACAAAAAATGCAGGACAAAACTTTTCCCCTAGGAAACAAACAGGGCCAGTACATACCAAGTTAATATAGAAAACATGTGAAGTTGCTCGAATTACGTCATTCTCTTTATACCACAAAACCAGCCACTACATTTGCTGCCCCGCTCATCTTCTCTACTTGCTTTCATCCTCGCTGTCATTTACTAAGGGGTGATTAGTTGCCCATACTCCCTCCGTCCCAAAAAGAATGTCGTTCTCACTTCCCGAGAAACAAATGCCAGCAATTTTTATAAATAATAAATATCATCGATTAGTATCAAAATTAGTATCATCGGAAAGATCTTTAGATCTAGTTTTTTAATAAAATTATTTAGAGATATAAACATTGTACGTATTTTCTGTAAATCGAGTCAAACTTGTGGCACAAACACCCAAAACATCATCCTTTTTGGGACGGAGGGAGTATAAGATCATCCAAAGAGTCATTCTGCCTTTGTGTCATGCACTTTGGTCTTGTTTGGTTCTATGCCTCGTACCATTTGCCTGCATCCTTCCATTCATTTCCCTTCCTTCATTTCTGCATGACTTTGTCTTCTTGATTTGGGCTCCCCAAACGATGTAGGATGGCACAATATACACATGGTGCAAGGACCTATGTGTTAGACACGCACAACTCGATGTACTCCCTCTATTCCAAAATGTCTGTCGCCGCCGCTTCCCGAAAAACAACTACCGACAATTTTTATAAATACTAAATATTATCATTTAGTATCATAATTAGTATCGTTGGAAAGATTTTTGAATCTAGTTTTTTAATAAATTTATTTCGAGATATAAATATTGCATATATTTTCTACAAATCGAGTTAAATCTAATTTTTTAATATGTAGGTAACTAAACGAAATTTCGTCTCATACCAAACCAACAATAATAGAGACAACCAAACACGAGTTAGTGTACGGTTTGAACATACATATATCTTTCTATCCTGGACCAGCTCTCCGTTCAGGCTCCTCATCACTGGAGCAATCAATCACCTCCTAATTGGATTATCCATCTATTGGTAGGTAGGGCTGTCACGGTTAGTGCCGCGCCAGTGACCTTCCTACCTCGTATCCCCATGGATCCGTATACTCCCTCCATCCCATAGACTTTGTCGTTAAACACCGTGTCTCCCTCATAAGCATGCTTTTCTAGTGACAAACTCCATAGAACGGAGGGAGTATATCCTAGCACTGCAGATGGGACTGCGGTCAAGAGCCTGGTCAAATCGACATCTGATCCTTAACCAATCTTGTACTTTCATTTGTCTTATTAATCACCATGAGCTGTCCGCACTTCAAATCCGACGAGGCGACGATGATGCCACGTGTCATCGTCTTCAACGCGAACTGCTTCGACTTGGCCTCCTATCTAATACGTACTCTCTCCATTCCAAATTATAAGTCGTTTTGACTTTTTTAATACATTCATTTTGTTATGTATCTAGATATAATAATGTGTCTAGATATATAGTAAAATAGATAAACTAAAAAATCAAAATGACTTACAATTTAAAAACGGAGGAAATATATTATTATATCGCCGTCAAGAACATCACTTAACCATAATTGTCGTTACGTCAAGTCACTACATAACTACGCACTCGACACTACTACACAAATCTTTTCCGAGGCGGTTAAAATCGATTTTCCAAGGCAGGCATCTCAACCGCCTCCGATGGAAGGTCACGGTAAATCAAACATTTACGGAGGCGGTTCCTTTGCCCGCCTCGGTAAATAATTTCATAAATTAAAAAAGCCCACCGAGCCTCGATAGCCCACCAGCCCGATAGCCCATCGAGCCTGGTTTCGCATGCCGCCGCCGCCGGTGGCCGGATCCACGCCCCCGCCGCGCCGATGACCGGATCGTCTTGATGGTGGCCGGATTCGCTCGGTGGCTATTTGCCGGGACCGGATCTCTGCTCGGTGGAGGGCGGATCCACGGCGCCGCCGGCCGCTGGGACCGGATCCGCGCCGCCGTGCTCATGGGAGAGAGTGGCCGCGTCGTCGTGCTTGTGGGAGAGGGAGGCCACCGTACCTCCGCCCGGCGTGGTCGCGCCTCCGCCGCGAACCGCGGCGCCGCCGCCGCGAGACCGAGGCGCCTCCGTGGTCGCCAGCCTGCGCGCCTCTAAATGCGTGAGGCGTGAGGAGTGCCAGTGGCGGCGCCGCCGCACAGCGCCCTGCGCGCGTGGCCGCGCATCCGCCACGCGCTCCACCGCGAAGGCCGCGAGGGGCCACACGCTCCACCGCAAAGGCCGCGAGGAGACCGCGCGAAGGCCGCGCCGCTCCTCCATCTGCGCCGCCCAGCCTTGCGAGAGTCAGGGCAGCGAGGCAAATGGGGCGCCGCTGCTGCTGTTGTCATGGAGAGGGAGGGAGAGTAAGAAAGAAAGGGAGGAGACGCGCGCCGCGCCGCCACTGTTGTCATGGAGGAGGGAGGAGCGCCGCTGCTGCTGAGGGGAGAGGTAGGGAACGGGGAGAAACCCTAAGTTGTGTTTATATACGATAAGGATATTGGGCCGCCGTGGGCTAACAGGTTGGGCCTAATTTACCGAGGCGATTAGAAATAGAATGTCCTTCTCGATTAATCATTAACCAAGGCAGTTACACTAGGATGACCGTCGCGGTTAATCTATATTAACCGAGGCGGTTATTTTTAAGATGCCTGCCCCCTGTTAATCTATTTTCCGAGGCGGTTTTTGTAACCGCCTTGGTTAATTGAAAATGACCGCCTCGGTTAATACTATCCATTAACCGAGGCGGTTTTTGGCTCAACCCGAGGCCCATTTCAAAGTGCCTTGCAAAAGATTTTTTTGTAGTAGTGTGAGTTTAAAAAAAAAATGTCACTACGCATCTGTGCTACGTCATGCATGTTGCTAAACCACATCAGATGAGCCCAACAATATTAACAATAATAATATTCAGTGTTATACCCAAGTAATATAATTAAGAGCGCCCTGCCGGTGCCCTCAGGACCGGTTCTCACTCAAGGATACAATTTTCTAAACCATTGAGTTAATTATATATGGTGTATTATTCTATAGCTTCGACTTCGAGTACTATATTTGTTTGCATGCATGTATGCTAGTTTATGCGAATAGCATGCATGTATGCTAATGACGACTTCGAGTACTCGCTTATGCATGCATATACTCCTATTACCCTGTTATGATATTATATGTTTCA
The DNA here is from genome assembly GCA_015844335.1 of Chrysopogon serrulatus. Taxonomy (NCBI): domain Eukaryota; kingdom Viridiplantae; phylum Streptophyta; class Magnoliopsida; order Poales; family Poaceae; genus Chrysopogon; species Chrysopogon serrulatus. Next base: position 70,731 of record JADLZL010001424.1, read on the forward strand.
GGTACAAGGTAAGATCAGGGACAGCTTATCGCAAGTTAAGATTGCTTGTCAAGTCGTCATAGCTATGAAAGAAAAGCCCAGCCAATCCCCGGACTAGCCGCTCCAACAAGCGACAGGAGTGCTAAGAGCCAGTGAAATCAATTGAATTGATGTATATCCACCATCTATGCCAATGTGATGACATAGTAGTATATTATTGCCTATCTGACCACTTCTGTGCACTCATCCTCTCCATGGATTTTCATGACTTGAAAAGCAGCTGTAAGGTCCTATGATCGATGGACGTAAATTGATTGATTTTCTGATCACCTTAGCACTCGTGTCACTTTAGACTTGTCGCATTGGAGTGTCAAGGACTCGTAATGTCATAGCTGGCATAGATGCATAATGGATGTACATCGATTCATTTCTTCAAAGCACATAGCACTCGTGTGTCGTGTTGCATTATTGGGTTGTCCTATCGTTGGAGTCACAGCACTTGAACCTTAGCACTCTTGTCGCTTGAGTGTCCAGACTACAGAGTGACAGGCCACTGGACCTCTCATCGCCATGGATTTTCATGACTTGAAAAGCAGATGTAAGGTCCTATGATCGATGGAAGTAAATTGATTGGTTTTCTGATCACCTTAGCACTCGTGTAAACTTTAGACTTGTCACATTGGAGTGTCAAGGACTCATAATATCATAGCTGGCAAAGATGCATAATGGATACACCTAGGTTGGAGGTGAAGACACCAACAATTGCTCAAAATCATGTATAACTTTCGTCCCTTTAAAGAGTCGCTTTGGGATACGTGTGGGTCAAGTTTTCTTAACTTAGGCTATATTTATAGAAAATACGTGCAACATTTATATCTCTAAATGACTTTATTATGAAAGTATATTCAAAGATCTATCAAATGATACTAATTATGTACCATAATTATTAATATTTTGTTATATATATTATATATATATGGTCAAAGTTAAAGATTGCTGACTTTTTGAGAAACGAGAATGAACGGAGGGAGTACATGAGTATAGGGATTCTCATGTTCATCCCTAGCAAAGGAATGTTCCTCAAGCTTGGCTATGAAACAAAGGCAAAGATCATAGCCAGGGAGGGAGTAGGTGAGTATAGGGATTCTCATGTTCATCCCCAACAAAGAAATGTTCCTTAACCGTGGCTATGAAACAAAAGCAAAGATCTTAGCCAGATATGTGGATAGGTTTTGGTGATGGTGGTGGCTCCAAACAAAGCTCTTTGAGCGGTAAAATGAGAAATGAGTGTGTGATTCATGGTATGAAATGTGACAGATAAAAGGATAAAAAATAAAAAGATAATGGACGACTTGATCCTATGTTAAGAACAACTACCATTCCCTATCAATGATGCTAGAAAGCTTGTTGACACCAAAAGTACAAAACCAGTAAACCACAAGCATGCGATTGTCAATGTAGTGCAGCTTCACCGGGAGTATTTGAAGTATCAATTCCACAAGGAATGTGAAGTGAACAAAGGATCAGATTCGTCCTATGATGATACAAGGAGTTTAGGATAGTTTGGTAGAGAGGATATTTATAACACTGATATCTAGTAAGGTAAGATAGATATAAAAGCAAGTGAACACCCTTGCTCATGGGGGGTGATAAGCGAGACAGTAAGAGGACAAAACTCTTACCTGAATTGGCTACCCTTTTATGCAGTCTTTCAAGTCTACAACATATGGTCAAATACAAAGGTTAGACAAGTTGTCACCACATGTTAAACAATCCATGCGACAAGCTGTATACACACGCACTACAAGAGATTGGGCCTTCTATGATAATTTTTATATGACAAAACGCTTTTTAGTCACAGAAACTATGCATTTATGACAATGTTTCAATGGATGAGAACTGTTTGTTACTAAGTGGTGCTTTGGTCATAAACAATCGTCTCCATGTGCACTTCCCAATCTTTGTCACAATACCTCATGACAAAAATTATCGAACGCAATCGTAATTAATTGAAAAAATGCAATCCTACAGTTTAAATATTTTGCAATTCAAAATTATGTTCAAATGAACTCATATGGTGAAACGAATACGACAAAAGTTGTAGACCATGATGAGAGCTTCAACTTTGTAGTTGACACCTTTCCATTATATTTGAGATCATTTGGATACCTAAAATTTGATATAATGTTCAAGTTTAGGGACCTATAAATATAAATCTGAGCACTGTATGTTTTTTACATACCGTAACAATATCAAATGCAAAGATCATAAACTCCAAAGTTGTAGATCTCTTTTTGTCTACACAATTTATATATAATTTTTCTCTTAATTCGAGGTTATATAAAAAATGTATGGTTTTTAAAAGATCATAAACAATGCTTTTTTGATGATTTTGTCATGCCATCATTTTGTTTTTTGTGAATCTTGGTGTTCTATTTGGACCTTTTGCTCTGTTCATTCATTTCTACAAAAGATTAGTGTCCATAAAGATTTCAAAGAAGGGGCATTGTTGTCATGGAGCTAAATGTCTTCTATGCTACAGAAAATTTACAAAATTCAAACAAGGCCAAGGGACGTGCAAATGTTTGAAGAGTACCTGAAGCCTTGATTTGTCTCCAAGAATCATCTCATGATTTACCCACCAAAATTTAGAAATTTTCCTATAGGGGTTAGTCTAAATGCACAACCAAATTTTAATAATCAAACTTGACATCATGTCTTATTTACTAGGGAAGGCTAGTTAACATAAGCGCCATGCTTAATTTAAAAGGCTTATGGAAGCATACTCGAGAAGTACTCCCAAACCAAAGCATACTGGTATAAAAAATCATGAAATTAAGGTATATACAAGATTCATTCGAATGGAGATGAGAACATGGATGGCAAACTAATGGAGCATTTTTTCCTTTTTATTTTATTTTGTTTTTTATGTGACTTAGCAAGGTGAGCAAGGCATAAAGAGGAATCACAACCAAGACAGAAAATATGAATGAAGCATGGCATGCGGTACTTACGGAAGTTCACCTCACCCACAGTTGGATTTTTGCAGAACTTGATGATGATGGGACGAAATCAAGATTGGTTCATGGACTCCTTCGAATGTGCTTTATTGTTGCACTACTGGAAACTCTGAATTCTTTCTGTGTGCAAAAAAACACATAGAAAAAAATACAAATACCCATGGAAAAAATATTTTGTATTTTTCTGTGAGGATATTTTAAAACCCACAAAAGTATTCGAGTTTCCAGTAGTGTTGAATAATGATGTTTGGTTGGATCCACCTTGTGTTTTGACCCTTCATTCTTTTTGCTCAAATCTGAAATGGTTAGTGCCAAAAGTACCCAAAGTAAACAATTCCACAATTATGTCCTTGAGCTCATTTCCCACAAGGTCATTTTATTCATTCTTTTAGAAAGAAAATCTCTCTTTTTTTAAAAATTTTCATTCATGTATTTGAAAAAGAACACCGTCGGTCAAGATTTTTTTTGGTCTTGGTGCCAAAATAAACTCAGGGACCAGGTATAAATATATAAGCACTCACAATCTCAGTTTGTAGGGACTAATAGACCAGAGAATAGTCTTTAGGCCAATGAAACGATTTATTATACAATTTACAAAATTTCATTTTAATTTAGCTCGTGTACGTGTATTGGGAATCGAGCTATCACTACTACATAAAAGATTTTCCGAGGTGGGCATTCAAAACTTCTTGCACTATGGGTCATAGTACACTTTTCTGGAGTGTTTTGGATGTCCGCCTCAATTAATAAAATAAATAAAGAAACAAAAACTCATGGATAGGCCCAGCGAGCCCATTCACAAGCCCGTCGAGCCCATCCACACGCTGCTCGGATCTGCACCACCGTACCGCCGCTAGGATCCAGCGTCCCCGCACTCGCTAGAGAAGCTGGGAGGGAGGGAGGGAGGAGAGCTGCGCAGCCCTGCTCCGCGCCGGATCCACTTCCACCGCAACGACCCTTGGGCTCGCCGGATCCACTTCTGCCCGACCCTTGGGCTCGTTGGATCTCGGCTGGGAGGGGCACAACCGGGAGAGGAGGGTTGGGGAGGGGCAGCCGCGTGTCGGTGGAGGAGCTTACGGGAGGGGAGTGCCTCCACCACTCCCCACCGCCGCGGCCCACCTAACCATGCCTGCACCGCCGGTCGCACCAGCACCCGTGTCACGGCACGACTCGACCGGATCTAGCCACCACGCCACCGGATCCGACCACCACACCACTGGATCTGGCCACCACGCTGTTAGATCCAACCTCCATGGCCCACGTCTGTCGGATCCGTGAGGGGAGGAGAGAGCTAAGGGGAGGACCGCCAGATCTGCCTGAGAGAGAGGGAGGAGAGGGAGGTGGTGTGCCGCCATTGTGGGAGAGGGAGAGGGGCGCTAAGCGTGGGCTGAGAAGGAGAGGGGTGTTGAAGGAGAAGGTGAAGGGCTCGGGTAAGTGGCTGAGTGGAATGAAACCCTAATGAGTAGCGGTATATATACACTAAGCACACTATCAGGCCAAGATGGGTTGTTTGGGCTACGAGATGGGCCAGCATTATCTGAGACGGGCCTTATAGTATGCTCCAGTAACCGCCTCGATTAATCGATTTTGTGGGGCGGTTTTTTGGAACCTCCTCGGTTAATGAAAAATGACCGTATCGGTTAATGCCTTACCGAAAAATGCCCACTAGCATTAACCGAGGCAGTTGAAAATGCCACCCATCTCTGAGGGGTTTCGAAAAGATCACAGTTAATTTTTTTGTTGTAGTTTATTTCTAACCAATCAAATCCCTTTCATAATTTGTTTGTCTCTTACCATTTTCTCATCTAGAACCCTCTTTATTTTCTCAATATACTCATATGTTTGTGTAATTTATTCCAATCTCCCAAGAAAAATGTTGGATGTAGTGCGGATATGGAGTTCCTCTTGACTGTGAAAACTTAGAGATATTAATTTGACAACTTTTTTAAAGACCTCTTTTATGAAATTGTTTTAGATTTTCTAAGAAATTAAAATGGGGAGTTATTTTGCATGGGTCCTAAAGCTCTAATATAAGAAACTATTGAGGGAAAAAAAATTGAGTGAGGTTCTATTTATGTTGTTAATAACTCTGCAAAACTTAGACTGTGTTTGTTTCCATTTGCTTAGGGCAAAACTTTTGAACTAAAGATTTGTCCTTAAACTTTTGTCCTATTTTGGTGTTTGGACGCATTGGCAAAACTTTAGCTCATGCTGGGACAGTGGGCGTCCAGTGACGGCCCCAAGGCCAGTTTTGTCCTCCTGGAGAGCAAATGGAAGCAACAAATATTTTGTCAATTTGCCAAAATTTTACCCACATGTTTGTAGAGCTAGGACTAGGCTCTCGTGGTTCATGCCGTTTAAGGTCGTGTTTTAGGCACGCTCGGCACATTATCAGCACGGTAAATTTTTTCCTCGGCCTGGCACGCTGACACGCGTTCAGGTCATGTCAGCCTAAGCACGGCCCTCAAAATATCTCTGTTTAATTTCTTTTCTGCTCATGATATAAATAAATATATATCTTATGTGTACTATATTTTTATGAAGTTAAATGATTTTCATTATCTATTTAAGAATTAGATGAGAGGTAATATAGTAAATGTAAAGAAACTAAATTGCAGAGTTGTAGATGTGTATACGTGCAATTTTCGTGCCGTGCCGGCCTAAGCACGGCCCAAAATGCAGGCTGGGCCATATAACCTATTGTGCCGGCACGGCACGGCCCTCATATTCGTGTTGTGGCGGCACGGCCCAAAAAATTTCGTGTCGTGCCGTGCTTTAGGTCATGCTAAAAGATCGTGTCGTGACTCGCCCTCAAATGGCACGGCCTAAGTCCGAGCTCTACCTGTTTACATCAAATGACAAAAAATGCAGGACAAAATTTTTCCCCTAGGAAACAAACAGGGCCAGTACATACCAAGTTAATATAGAAAACATGTGAAGTTGCTCGAATTACGTTATTCTCTTTATACCACAAAACCAGCCACTACATTTGCTGCCCCGCTCATCTTCTCTACTTGCTTTCATCCTCGCTGTCATTTACTTTTTCATAAGGGCCTAAGCCGAATTTCATTACCAAGGCAACAAAATTACATAGTTTGAACGAGTTCAGAGTTTACATCACAGACCGGGAACCATCTGACACCGAACCAACAAAACCCAAGATCGCAAAGGGATCAACAACCACAGGCCGGAGCCATCAAGCATCCAAAAGCGATTGCCAACTAACTATCAACTACTTGCACCACGTGCAACAAGGAACATAAACTCCACAGGGGTCCTGCCCCATCACGTGCCAGGACAGCATAATCACTATCCAACGAACGCCACCATCTGACGATTCTCCTGACGTTGCTTCTCCACGTCTTGTTTGTGGAAGATCAGCGCGGTCGTCTTCACCGCCTCTGCGCCTTGGATGATCTGGGATTCCATGTCTTCCTTGAAGAGACCTGCCCAGTAGGTCAATAGGGAACAGATGAAAGAGACAATCTCAGTAGGAGATTTGATTCTTTTATGTTCAAAGCATAATGTGTTCCGTGTTTTCCAAATGGCCCAGCAAATTGCTGCCAGACCAGTTGCATACATCTTCTCCCCTTCGGGCAGACTGTTTTTAATCCATAACCAATATTGATTAAAATTGCTAGGTCTACAATTAACCCCAAAGGCCAATGCCATAAGGCTCCAAATGTATCTTGCCGTTACACATTCGAAAAATAAGTGACTCACAGATTCTTTTTCAGAGCAAAAAAACACAAGAATCATTTCCTTTCCACTTTCGTTTAATCAGATTTTCTTTTGTAAGAATAGCATCTTGCAAAGTTAGCCACATAAAAACTTTGACTTTTAAGGGCATTTTAGCTTTCCAGATCTTTTTAAAACTATCACCATTTTCATTTCAGCATAGATGCTTGTATGTTGACTTAATAGAAAAATGCCCCGACTTTTCCCAATCCCAATGGGCTTTATCTTTGTTCAGATTAGTGTTATGCCTATGTACCAAATCCTGAGCCTCCTAAGTTGGTTCTGGAGGTTTTCATGAAGCCATCTCCTAAAAGTGAGTCTCCATTGCTTTGCTTTCAAGATTTCCACCGTGGCATTCTGTTCTTGATTAATCAAATATAACTACGGAATTTCTCAGCTAGAGACACCTGCCCACACCACTTGCCAAAAGCTAGTAGATTTTCCATCCCCAATGATCATAGACCTCCTCTCAAATATATATGCTTGATACTAAGCAAATCATTCCATACAGGGGAGTTTTTTACTACATTTTTTCAAGCTAACGATTCCCCCATTTCCCAGATACTTTTTTTCTGCACAATCTCATTCCAAATTCCAGTGCCATTCTCCACTTTCCACCACCATTTACACAGCAGACTTATATTCATTTTCCTCAGGTTTTTAATCCCCAATCCTCCTTTACACTTGGGTTTAATGATTTTAACCCATTTGACCAAATGATATTTTCTCTTGAAGTTCCCACCTTGCCGGAAAAACTTCCTCCCTCGGCCGCATCCATTTTCTTGATTGTTGACAAAGGCAACAAGTACATAGACATGGCATACATTGGTAGGCTGCTTAGGCAAGGCAAGAATTAATCTCCCACCTAGACTTAAAGCACTACCCTTCCATCCTCCTAGCCTTTTTGCACATTTTTTCCTCAATTGGAAACCAATCCACAACATGTAACCTAGATCGAGGAGACAGGAACCCCTGTGTACTTTATAGGCCATTTTCCAATATTGCAGTTAAACAAATTTGAGAACTCAATGCTCTTATTGTTATCTTGTGAAATCATCACCACCTCACTTTTATTAAAATTGATCTTAAGGCGGACATGGCCTCATATAGGTATAGCAGAAACTTGAGGTTTGCTGCCTGTTCCTTATCATCCTGAATGCATAAAATGGTATCATCCGCATACTGTAGAATAGCCACCCCTTTTCCACATATTCAGGCACTAGGCCTTTTTATGAGGTCATTTTTTCTGTGCTAGGCTGATCATTTTAGCTAAGGAATCAGCCGCAATGTTGAATAAAAAGGGAGATAACGGGTCTCCTTGCCTCACTCCCCTACCAGATTTAAAATAATGGCCCACGGTGTCATTTACCTTCACACTCACAGTCCCGTGATCTCATCACAAGATTGATCCAACTGCACCACTTCTCACCAAAACCTCTTTGTCTAAGACATTCAAACAGGAATTCCCAATTTAACTTGTCATAAGCTTTTTTCAAAATCTAACTTCAAAATTAACCCATCTTTTTTTTTTTCCTTATATTAGTATCATGTAAAATTTCATGCAGGGGCCATAATGCCATCCATAATATTCCTTTTTCAAAAACCCCGATTGATCGGGATTAATAATCTTTCCCATCACCTTATCCAGCCTGAACATCAAGGCTTTGGTAAAGATCTTATATATACAACATTTAACAAACAGATGGGTCTATATTGTTGTATTTTGTTGGCCTCCTTTACTTTAGGCAATAATGTGATAATCCCATAGTTGAATCTACCAATATCCAGTTTTGATTCATGGAAGTCTTTAAAAAGGAGCATAAGATCCTCCTTAATGATTCCCCATGTATTCTGGTAGAATTCAATGGGAAAGTGATCAGGCCCCTGGGGGCTGTATTTTTTTCCATAGAATCAATGGTTTCCCAAATTTCTTTTTCAGAGAATTCTCTTTCTAGAATCTCATTGTCCTGGGTATCAATCTTTTCAGCAGGTTCCCAACACTCAGGGTCAATTGAGAAACTGGGAGGGTTTGCAGGACCAAACAGGTCTTTATAAAATTGTGTGGCATGTTCCACAATAGCAACATCTCCTTGATACTCTGATTATTATTATCCGGGGAAAAAAAATTGTATTTGTTCTTCTTTTCCCATTAGCCACCCCCGTGAAAATGCAAGTGTTATTATCACCTTTGAGCAACCAGTTTGAGTTAGCTCTTTTATGCCGATATTTCTCCTCCTCCTCCATAAGCTTGATAAGCTCAGCTTGTATAAATGTTTTCCTTTCCAACTGAGTGGCAGATAATCCTTCCTCTTCCTTTTGCTGTTCTAACAACTGCAACTGCTCTTTCAGAATATTTCTGTATTTCCTTTGATGACCTTTCAGACTTCATCCCCACCCTTTTAGGAACTTCTTCTCTGTCCATTTTTATACACCAAACATCCAGGGCAGACTTGGCAATAACTTTCTTATCCCAAATCTCCGAATTTTCTTCTTAAACTCAGCATGTTGTAGTAGGCGGTCTCAAAGCAAAAAAGGCTTAGAGACTAGTTTTTTTTTCGACTCGGACCTCGAGAATCAAAGGATTATGGATTGACATGTACCTAGGTTCTTTCCTTAGACTACATAAAGGGAATGCAATCTCCCATTCTTTAGACATGAGCACTCTGTCGAATTTCTCCAGGGTAGGGTCCTTTCTATTGTTAGACCACGTATACTTCCCCCTCCTAAGTAAAGCTCTCTTAACTCATAGGAGTTAATGATTTTATTGAAAATATTTGAAAATTTATTCTCAGAGAAGTTTTTGTTCTTTTCAGAACTAAATCTTATAATATTGAAGTCCCCTCCCAGCAGAAGAGGGTATTTAGCCTTAAAGCAGAGATTGGAAAGTTCAATCAGGAACCTTTCCTTGTCCTCATCTTGTGCAGGACCATATACATTCGCCAGAGACCACGCCTGGTTTAGCTTCTTATCATAAATGTTGGCTATAATCATGAATTCCCCATCAATAAAGCTCTCCACATCAAACCTATCTTTCCTAATGCCACTCAACAATTACCCCCAGATTTGCCATTGGAAGGTATCCAATGCCAACTAAAATCATTATTGCTATCAAGTTTTCTAAAGAACCGATCGAGAATAGGATTTTTTTTCATAGTTTCTTGGATACCAAGGAAATCAAACCTTTGTTATCCCAAATGAGTTCTTTGATAAAAGTGCATAAACCCTTCTTAGCCACACCCCCGCAATTCCATATTACACCTATCATTTTATAAACTTTCTTAATTTTGCCCCTATCTCCGAGGTTGAATCTAGGGCTAACCTTGGATCCCCCCTCTTCCAGAGGTACTAGGCTCATCAAAAGGTTGAGCCTGTATCACTCTGGGTTTCTTCTTCTTTTTCTTGCCTGGAACTATCTCTTCCTCGGTACTAAGGACCAGGCAAGGTTCATCCTCGATTCCTCGTAAAGCCAGGCGATTGCTAGCTTTTCATCACAGGGATGATTATCTCCCTCCATATTTGTACAAATCCCACAATCAGCTTTGTTTAAGTTCTCATTCAGATGCATCCTAGCCACAGCTAGATCTTTCAACACATCTATTTTCTCAATACTTAAGGATTCAGAATGAATTCCCGTGTTTTCGACAATATTAATTAAGTTAGAATGACTAAGGATTGCAAAAGGGTTGTGATCAACTAGATTTATACCCTTCTGCCTGTTGGTTTTTATCCCCTTGGCCTTAATTTGATCATCAATCTTGAGCATATTTGTTCCTTTCTCTTGGATTCTCTTGCTTTGTCTCACTTCATGCCATTCCTGTCCTTCCATCCCTGATTTATTCATTTTATCCACCCCCTGCAGTCTTGCTCAAGTTGACCTTTTCCATCGATTTATCTTCTTTCTCCACATCATTATCCCTTTTATACTCACCAGGATGCATCTCAGATTGTTTTCCATCTGCTGTCATCTCAATTGACTCTTCTTGAATTGTGATTTCTTCGGGAATCATGAAACTGACTTCCATGTTATCAACTTTTCCTGCCTGGTTAACTTTTAGGTAGCTGGAGGACTGAACTCCCCAGGTTCAAAGTCCTGACTGGAATCTTCTTGTTTCTCCTCCACTTCCACCTGAACTCTTTCTTCTTGGCTAGAGAGCTCAGCCATTGGTGCCTCCTGGCTTCCTTTTCTGTGGGCTCAAAGAGATAGCTCTTCTGTCAGCATAAGCAAAGTTTTCTTTGTTGGTTTCTCCGAGGTAGAGATTTCTGCATTATATAATCAAAGCTGAAGAACTCCTCAGATCTAGTTCCACAAATTGCATTTTGCCTCAATTGCCGCCAGTGGATCAAACTTTGATTTCTCCATATTGGATCCATATTCATTAATAATTGTTGAGCTATTATACAAAAAAAAACTGACTCAACTTCCTGACCTCCACCTTGTCAAAATTTCCAAACCTCAGCTGCTCTCCACAGAGGTAAAATTAGATCTTCCATCTTCAAGCCCTCATCTTCACTTTCCTCTTCTTTGAATCATTGTTGTCCTGGATCATATTTGACGTAGATCACATTGCTGCTTTCCCTTCCCATAATCACCAGTTTTACTGGACTCTCCCTGCTGAAATTCGAGATTTTTTTTGCTCTCCACTTTTTTGCCTCATTTAACTTCTGTTTTTGGGTGAAGGGTAGTCATCCTTACCCTTGTCCCTCTCATTTCTGATCCACTTATTTCCAGCAGGATTGGTGAACCCCTTTTGAGTCACCTCCCTTTGGAAAAAGTAGTCATACCTAGTGGAAATCCAGCACACCATCAACTTGAGCTGGGACTTTAGAGGGATTCTACACCCAATTTTCACTCTAACAAAGTCATTTTTGAACAGATTCTCCTTGTCCACTTCAAGAGGAAGTCCCACCTTGAAGCTATCTTGCAAACATTGAGAAAGATCTTTTGTCAAAAGGAATTCCCTGATTCTAAACCATGTAGATTCAAGGGGTCCCTTTTGGAACCAATTACAGGATTCCATTTTTTCAACCTTGAAAGCCATCAAGGACACATGACCTCATTCTCAACTCAGTGAAAAATGCTAGGTCATCAATGGCATGAGCATTGGGAATTTCATTTGATATTGATTCTCCCAATCTTCTTAGCATACCACCTCCACATGGAGTTAGGGCAGCTTTTTCTTTAAACTCAATCTCAATTTGTTTTGCTGAAATTTCACCGCAACACAACTGTAATCAAGGCAGTATTAGTCATATCCCTGACCCCACCTTCATTCCTCTCACTTTCCACCCACATGAAATCCTTGCCCATATGCAGAGAATCCATAGAAAGGGAAAATGAAATCCCAAGGCATCTTAGTTTACACTCTTGCAACATGACCTTCATTCTGACATCTAGTACAAATCAGGATTCTGACGGTTTCAGGAAGGTGCCCAACCCTGCCACATCTGTTGCAGACTGAACAGCACCACCACCATTTTGTTCCCTTTGAACCTCTCTTTCACCAGCACCAGACTCCCACGACCCACTGGGTCTGGGCAGCATTAGAGATCTGGTTCTCAATCATAGGGTTTGCATTTTCCTCAGCATCATTGATTTGTTCCTGATGTCCCTGGTTTCATTATTCTGTTGTTCCCTTTGATCCTCAGGCTGCCAGGCCCTGAGATCTCTCTGTCCATACCCAAAGTGTCCACCTCCTCTATCTCTTCCACCACCTCTGGGTCTCTCCCACCACCTGCGTCTCGCCACACCACCACGGTCCCTACCTCCACCTCGAGGGACCCAAGCTCCCTTCCCCACGCTCATTCCAATCTCTTCCCCCCATGAAAACCACCATAACAGAGTTGAATCTCCCTGCACTGTTAAACCTGCGATTCATTTTTAGGAGGCTGCCAAGGAGCCTTGAAACCTACACAAACGATCTCACGTCACCACCTGCAGTAGACCAGCGATTTAACTCCATTAGCAGCACCACGAAGGGGAGCCTCGGCGGGGAATCGACGCAGAGCAAATGTAAATTGGACTCACACACCCCAACCTCGATGCCGTGGACTCCAAATATGAAACTCAGCCTCACAAGACTCAACCGCGCCGGGATGGTCACTAACCTCGTGGAAGCTCGAGCCTTCACCACCGCGCCCACTTCCGCCGCGGATCGAGAGATTCCGCTGGTAAGCTCGCGCCTGCTTCAACTCCCGCCGTAGATTGAAAGGTTCCGCTAGGGGTTTCTTGGAGGAGACCGAGAATGGAGGCAAAGGGTGGAAGACGACCCGAGTTCCCCCGTGACCACCCCACGACTACTAGACCGGCTCTTCTCCTCTCCTCGCCCCCCGGCCCCAAGGTCCGTAGCGCCTCACCTCCGGGTCCGCACCCGAACCCGCGGCGCAACGATTTGGGTCGAGCACCTGACCGAATCAGAAACTATGCGGGTCCGCCTCCACTGAACAACATCCCCATGCTCGTATTGGGCCGCGCAAGCCACCTTTTCCTGCTCACCGCCGTGTTACTAAGGGGGTGATTGGTTGCTGCGTACTTTCCCTCCGTCCCAAAAAGAATATCGTTCTCAGCCTTCCCGAAACAAATGCCAGCAATTTTATAAATAATAAATATCATCGATTAGTATCATAATTAGTATCATACCCAAAACATCTTTAGATCTAGTTTTTAATAAAATTATTTGGAGATATAAATATTATACGTATTTTCTGCAAATCGAGTCAAACTTGTGACTTTAAACACCCAAAACATCATCCTTTTTTGGGACGGAGGGAGTATAAGATCATCCAAAGAGTCATTCTGCACTGTGTCATGCACTTTTGGTCTTGTTTGGTTCTATGCCTCGTACCATTTGCCTGCATCCTTCCATTCATTTCCCTTCCTTCATTCTGCTTGACTTTGTCTTCTTGATTTGGGCTCCCAAACGATGTAGGATGGCACAATATACACATGGTGCAAGGACCTATGTGTTAGACACGCACAACTCGATGTACTCCCTCTATTCCAAAATGGAATATGCCGCCATTCCGAAAAACAACTACCGACTGATTTTATAAATACTAAATATTATCATTTAGTATCATAATTAGTATCGTTGGAAAGATTTTTAAATCTAGTTTTTTTAATAAATTTATTTAGAATATAAATATTGCATATATTTTTACAAATCGAGTTAAATCTAATTTTTTAATATGTAGGTAACTAAACGAAATTTCGTCTCATACCAAACCAACAGTAATAGAGACAGCCAAACAAAAGTTAGCGTACGGTTTGAACATACATATATCTTTCTATCCTGGGACCAGCTCTCCGTTCAGGCCTCATCACTGAGCAATCAATCACCTCCTAATTGGATTATCCATCTATTGGTAGGTAGCGCTGTCACGATTTAGTGCCGCGCAAGTGACCTTCCTACCCCGTATCCCCATGGATCCCATACTCCCCCATTCCATAGACTTTGTCGTTAAACACCGTGTCTCCCTCATAAGCATGGTTTTCTAAAATGACAAACCCCATAGAAAGGAGGGAGATATCCTAGCACGGCATGGGACAAGCGGGTCAAGAGTCTGGTCAAATCGACATCCCATCCTTAACCAATCTTGTACTTTCATTTGTCTTATTAATCACCATGAGCTGTCCGCATCTCAACCCGATGAGGCGGCGATGATGCCACGTGTCATCATCTTCAACACGAACTGCTCGACTTGGCCTCCTATCTAATACGCATTTTCTCTCCATTCCAAATTATAAGTCGTTTTGACTTTTTAATACATTCATTTTGTTATGTATCTAGATATAATAATGTGTCTAGATATATAGTAAAATAGATAAACCAAAAAAATCAAAATGACTTACAATTTAAAACGGAGCAAATATATTATTATATCACCGCCAAAAGAACATCACTTAACCATAATTGTCGTTACGTCAAGTCACTACATAACTACGCATCGACACTACTACACAAATATTTTCCGAGTATGTTAAAATCGATTTTCCGAGGCAGGCATCTCAACCGCCTCCGATGGAAGGTCACGGTAAATCAAACATTTACTTTGGCGGTTCCTTTGCCCGCCTCGGTAAATAATTTCATAAATTAAAAAAAGCCCACCGAGCCTGATAGCCCACCGGCCCGATAGCCCATCGAGCACGGTTTTCGCATGCCACCGCCGCCGGTGGCTGGATCCACGTCCCCGCCAGTGCCGGCGACCGGATCGTCTTGATGGTGGCCGGATACGCTCGGTGGCTATTGCTTTGGGACCGGATCTGCTCGGTGGAGGGTGGATCACGGCGCGCCGCACTGAGGACCGGATCCGCGCCGTCGATAACATGGGAAAGTGGCCGCGTCATCATGCTTGTGGAGAGGGAGGCCGTACCTCCGCCCGGCAAAGGTCGCGCCTTAGCCCGTGGGCAGCGGGCGCCGCCGCCACTGAACCGGCGCCTCCGTGATCGCCCGACCCCAGCCGTCGTGAGGCCGTGAGGCAAGCGAGGGGTGGCGGCCGCCACCTGCGCCTCTGCAGCGCGCAGTGGCCGCGCATCCGCCACACACTCCCACCGCGGCGCCGCGAGGGCCACGCCCACCGCAAAGGCCGCGGTGGGCCACGCGCGAAGGCCGCGCCTCCATCGCGCCGCCTGCCGCGACGAAGCGCGAGGGCCGGGAGCGCTACTGCTGCTGTTGTCATGGGGAGGGAGGGAGAGAGTAGAGAGAGAAAGTGGGAGAGAGACGCGCCCGCCCGGCCGTCATGGGAGAGGAGGGAGAGCACCGCCGCCTTCGGGAGAGGGAGGTGGGAACCAAGAGAAACCCTAAGTTGTGCTTTATATACGATAAGGATATTGGGCCGTCAATAACAATGTGTCGGGCCTAATTTACCGAGGCAGTTAGGAATAGAATGTCCGCCTTCTGATTAATCATTAACCAAGGCGGTTACACTAGAGGATCGTCGCGTTAATCTATATTAACCGAGGCGTTTATTTTTAAGATGCCTGCCCCCTCGTTAATCTATTTTCCGAGGCGGTTTTTTAAACCGCCTTGGTTAATTGAAAAATGACCGCCTCGGTTAATACTATTCACAACCGAGGCGGTTTTCTCTGCTCAACCGCCTCCGAGGCCCATTTCAAAGTGTCCTTGCAAAAGATTTTTTTTGTAGTAGTGTGAGTTTAAAAAATGTCACTACGTATTGTGCTACGCCATGCATGTTGCTAAACCACATCAGATGAGCCCAACAATATTAACAATAATAATATTCAGTGTTATACCTAAGTAATATAATTAAGAGTGCCTGCCGGTGCCCTCAGGACCGGTTCTCACCATGATACAATTTTCTAAACCATTGAGTTAATTATATATGGTGTATTATTCTATAGCTTCGACTTCTGAGTATTATATTTGTTTGCATGCATGTATGCTAGTTTATGAATAGCATGCATGTATGCTAATGACGACTTCGAGTACTGCTTATGCATGCATATACTCCTATACCCTGTTATGATATTATATGTTTCAGGTACAAGGTAAGATCAGGACATTTATCGCAAGTTAAGATTGTTTGTCAAGTCGTCATGGCTATGAAAGAAAAGTCCAGCCAATCCCCGGACTAGCTGCCCCAACAAGCGACAGGAGTGCTAAGAGCCAGTGAAATCAATTGAATTGATGTATATCCACCATCTATGCCAATGTGATGACATAGTAGTATATTATTGCCTATCTGACCACTTCTGTGCACTCATCCCTCCACTTGGGTCTTGTTGCCGACGCAACACCGGGAATAATTCAAGTGCTATAAGGCTATCCCACTGCCGCATTTTTAAAATACAATCCTTTTAAAAAGGAAATATTTGTTCTGGGCCATCGAAATTCTTTTTGCTCTATACTATTTCTTTCTCAAGACTTATCCATCCTCTATATCCTCCTCTATATCAAAAGCGGACTCCCATATCAGCTTTTTTTCTTTTTTCCTCACCCATCGCCTCCCTCGGTCCCTCCGTCCCTGTTCTTCTCTCTCACCTGCCCTCTGCAGCTGTCGAGGGGGGACTCACATCCTTTAGCGGAGGCCCGGTGCCCCGGGGAATCTGGCGGACTAAACATGGGATAGCGGACGTGCTGGCACGCAAGCGCAGCCGCCGCAGGCCTTCTCCCGCTAAAACCATTCTATGGAATCCTGTACAGTAGCGGTGCGGACAGCCTAATAAATGTCTAACCTATAAATGAAATGGGTATGTACAACGGGGCTCCCTCTGCTCGTCTCTTTCGTTACAGTTTTTTTCATAAAAACCCCTTGTCTTAGCTTTCTTTCTTTGGAGACAGAGGCCGCGTCGTCCATGAGACGACGGCATGGCCCATGCTCCGAGGCGCAGAAGCAGTCCAGCACCATTGTACGGCTCGCTCTGCCCAAAGTCCAACTCGATGGTGTGCCTGCGGATCTCGTAAGCTTGCGAATACCGTTGAGAGTGTGCGCCGGAGGGAGTTGTCGCGCCAAATACTGTATCTTTATTTATTTTTTTTTGAAAGCCTCTCATCCGGGAAGATAGCTGTAGTATCCTGTTCACGCATCTAACACCACCTCACTCTACGCACGCACCCCACACGCATTACCACTTCCAGGCACTACGAGACCTACAACTACACACACATAGAAGTCAAGATCCTTCGAGATCACCGGACCAATCGGCCTCAGAGAGGTGACGTGGCACGCCACCCCTCTTCGCTGCCTCCACGCCGAGAGAGGCGGCAGATATTTATTTTAGGAACCATCGCCTCGGTGATAAACGCACGATCCCAGGGATCGAACTCAAGGCCCGGCCGCTCGCCTAATGCCGAAGACGCACGCCGAGCTAGTGCTCGATCTTTTTATTTATTGATTACCAAAGAATGCCCCGCTGTTGTGGGACAAAAGTAAAAAATATAAAGAGTTTATAATGGCCGAAACTATGAATTAATATATATATATATATAAGGCGTAGTAGGTCAATTACGGAGCCAGATATTGCGACATGGTATAGATTATTTGAAACCGGGCATCACCCAAATCTTATCTATTATACACATGTTTAATCACATTTAATCCATATGATATAAAGTTTGCTAGGTTTTTTAAAAAACCATTTAAATTTTTGTAAAAAGTTATCTAAATATATTCATGTGGGTCTTGTTTTGAAGAGTTTATTGAGAGGAACACCATGGCGCAATTAGATTTTAATTACGATATTTGGTTTAGGTGCATTTAATTTTTTCTATTTCAAAAGAAACAGGGTAGTGGAAAAAATAAAGGAGAGCTTTTAGTGGATGAATTAATCGCCAGATAATCAGCGCCAAACGTAGCTTACGATGACGACGCTGCTATCCCTGTTGATTCGAACAATCATGTGGTAGAGAAATAGGCTAGTGCGGGGAAGTTAGACGGCGGATGTAGTAGGTCAATTGCGAAGCTTATATCTATTGACATGGATAGATTAGTTTGAACTGGGCATCACCTAAATCTTATCTATACGCATATTTTGAAAGACCACATGTAATCCATATGATATGCAGTTTTGCTAGGTTTTTGCTTAAAAACGGCTTAAATTTTTGCAAAAAGTTATCGAAATACATTCATGTGGGGTCTTGTTTTGAAGAGTTTATTGAACACCATGGTGCAATTAGATTTTAATTAATTTTTTCTATTTTTTCTAAAAAGAAATAGGTAGTGGAAAATAAATGAGAGCTTTAGTGGGCAGAATTCAATCAGCAGATGTAATCGGGCCAAGTAAACGTGAAGGCCTACGATGACGTCATCCCTGTTGATTCGACTCAATTACGTGTGGGTAGGTGAGAAATAGGCTAGTGGGGGTTGATTATAGAAGTTATAGACAGGAATACATCCCATCCGGCAGTCCGCCATGAAGGATCGATCATGTGGTTTTTGCCGTATGCTTTAATGCATGCTTTGTTTTTTTTCAGTCTGTTTTCATGAACTGAATATGGCTTTGGCTTTTTCAGTCTGTCTGTTTAATCAGTTTTGTGTCTATTCAGTTTTTGCTTCCTGAGTATGACCATTTGCTTATTGTGAGTATTATTTCTCTTTCTTTTAGATTTAGTGCTGCTAGTCTGCTAGTTGTATTGCACTTTGTAGCACACTTCTCCTTTTCTTTTGTTTCAGATTTCGGTGAACAAGGTGGCATGAGCTGCTGTGTTAGAAACTGACCCCCAGCTTTCAGGTGCCGGATGCACCAAAAAATGCTGTAACTATATTTTCAAAAAAAGAAAATAAATATTTCAACTATATATAATATAGCCTTTATATTACGCAGCCTATTCGAGGCATGTACAGATGAACCCCTGTCCGTGAATTGTATGTGTCGCCTAAATAGTCGCTAGGCTCCTGCGGTACACACCGCTTAAACGCTACATGGTGGTACACCCGGCTTCCGCTTTCATCGGTTATTATTTTGATCGCTTCAAAACAGCTGTTCTACCCGCTTAAACACCGCTTGTTTCGACAATACAAACGGCAAGCGTGAAATTAACCATTTACCATTTAGCGCTTAGGGATAACATTGGCCTAGCAGGCACCTTATATGTATCAAAATCGATATCAAAATCAAAAAGATGTACAATCCAATTTCTCGATTCAATAGAAGCCCAAAGAGGTGCATATGGTACCCAAATAAGGATAGATATGTCAAAAGCAGGTCTGATTACACCTATTCCTAATCCTAAATAGAATGTAAGGACGTAGGGATTTCTATGTAAACAGAGTATCCTATTTCCATAGGCTCGAATGACCCCTTCTCATAATAAGAATGTGCACGATCTGGTCCGGTATGGAATGAACTTATAATCTGATGATCGAGTTGATTCCATGATTATAAGTTCATAACCCTAGCACCCATTCCCATTTTGGGCGGAACAGATCTACTAATTCTTTTATTCCAGTTAGTAAGAGGGATCTTGAACTAAGAAATAGACCTAGCAGCTAAAAGAGGGTATCCTGAGCAATTGCAAGAATGGGGTTCATTGATATTCCTGGTATAGTAGATGCTATCACACATACAGTCATACTCAATTCGATGGAATTGTTTGATCTTAAAGGGGATCTTCTATAATTTCGCACATAAGGGGTTATTTCTTGGTTTCGTCCAGTCATTAATAACTTGATTATTTTTAGATAATAGTAGATAGAAAGAACGCTCGTAAGGAGTCCTATTGAAACCAAGAAATATAGGCCTGCTTGCCATCCACACCAGAATAGATAGAGTTTAACATGTCAAGCCAGAATGAGGCAAGCTAGCCTTCACATTTTAGCTGCCTCATTATCTTTAACGAGACATCGCACGAGCTGAGCTGACCCGAGCCGCTCGCTATCAAGTCGACCTCAAGGGGTCGTGGGCGACTTGTTTCACAGGGCACGCTAGCTTAGGTGATGTCGACTATCGATATATATCTCGATGGTAGATTACTACCTCTTTTGAGCGCAAACTTTTAGACCATAATTTAGACTGAGTGCTAGTGTAATTACTTTCACTCCATTTTAAATTATAACTTGTTTGATTTTTTGGTATATTCATTTTGTTATATATCTAGATATAGTAATTTGTCAAGATACGTAGCAAAAAATAACAATGAACTAAAAAAGTCAAAGTGACTTATAATTTAGAACGGATAGAAGTACTTATTTCAAGACGAGATTCCTTTTTTATCGAGCCCTGTAATAAACTAAAAAAAAAATTAAAAACAACTTATAATTTGTAACTGGTAGAAAGCATTTATTTCAAAGAGAGAATTTTCTTATTGGGGCCTGGACAAGCTGACCCTTTGCCCCACCCCAAAACTGGCTCCTGATGAGTGCTTTATAGCCACACACGCGCCTATAAATATATGGATTCTATAATGCTCACTTACCCCTGCTTGGGTTACAAGTTCATGCTCTGACGACCACGGCCGTAAGGACTGAAGACTCAAGCGCCGCAGTAGTCTAACCAACGGACCCATGGCACCCAAGACTGTGTGGGGGTATTTCTTTTATCAATTATACCCCAGAACCATTGCAGGCATGTTCATATGTCATATCTTTCTTTTTACTGCAACTACACTTTTTTTCAACCTATATGCTTCCGCTCACAGTATAGTATATAAGTGTTGACCATCGTCTCGGTTCCAGACTTCCAGTCTTCCAGATTGACATCATCGTTGCTGGCTTTTTTTTAAAAAAACATCTTTGCTGGTTTTGAATAAAGCAACTATACATATCACCATCAGAATCATAACAAACCCCTCCCCCAGCACCTCCAGGCTCTAGCAGATGTCCACCTCACATACCCCTTCCTTCCTCCCTGAAACCCTCAAGCCAATCTAAAATTCGTTTAGTTTATCACACGAAGAATGTGGACCCCTGCTGAAATGCGCATGTTCACTTCTGGGTTTTTTATATTAAAAAACGTTTAGAGATATTTCTGTTGGGCTTCATAATATTAGGTAATTGTTTTGTGATTAAACTATTTGCAACCGTTATAAAAATTTATTATTATTTAGTGGGTGGAATAAAACAGTTTGACATAAATATAGAGAGATACTTTGAATCATTTATCGAGTACTCAAAAAAACCCAGATTTATGTGGGGGGAAATTTACTGTTTTTGCGATTGACTGTTTTTATGATTGAAGTATTTGCAGCAGTCTTTTATAAATTTCCTCCTAACTTTCTTTGTGATCCGAGAGAAAGTCTATTTAGTCACTGACATAGCCTTCAATATATCGTTGTCCTGACTAGCTAGCAATGTTTCTTCTAGTTGAGCTAGCAATAATGTTTTAGATGTATTATTTAACTAGAAAGTGCTTATATATCATGAAAATATGTTTCATGATGAAATATGTTAACTTCAGCCTTATGTTATTAATCTACATAGATACTTCAGTCCATCACCCCTGTTTCTCTGGCATGGGATAAAAAATCTAGCCAACATAAACATTAATTATATATTATTACTTATGTGCAAACTTATTATTGAAGTTATTGATGATCTATATGTTTTTTTCTTCCCATACCATATTTTTTTTTCTATTTGCATGGGCACCTCTTCAATATGAATTTAGTTGAAACCTTAGACTAAACTATGGTGCCTCTTTTCATGACGCTATGAATCTCTATTTTGATTTTAGAAACAGAGTGAACTGCACTAGAATTCCCTAAATTTATGGGAGTGTATAATTGCAAAACTTCATTTTTTTATGATGTTATTGAGTATTAGTATAAATGGTTCAAACTTGTATCATACCATCCTGATTTCAAACTTCATTTCTTTTTAAAAATTTTTGGGTATCCAACTTATTTTGGCTATCACTAATGTCCCAAATGGGTCCCCCTTGTCCATTTCTATGAATTAGTACAATTGTCAGTTTCATTGCTACGTGGTTTGTTAAAGCAGCATTTTTTCATGCTTATTATAAGCTTTGAAAACAAATATTTATCCTAATATATATACCGACTTAGTCTACATGGTGGAATATAGCATTATGCTTATTTTCTACTTAACAAATCATAGAAGTATGTAATTTAGAAATATATATTGTGCACTTTATGGATAGTTATTTTGATAGCTTATATTAGTGTTATATGTAGATTTGAGGATATTTTTGTTTATTTTTTTTATAATGATTGAGGTGAATAATCTAGACACAAATTAAATGTGTTAACATAATTGTCCAGTTCATTCCAATCTAGATCATAGGAGCAATTTGGTGTTGGTGGTTGTTTCCTTTGTTTTTATTTGATTTTTTCTAAATTTTGCTTGTTCCCTTGCATCCGTGGGATCTAAAATAATAAGCATCTAAAATCACAACTAATTAAACTGGTTAGTCCAAGAGATCATGTTGTCACTTTAATCACCAAAACCATGAAGTACATAACATGGGGGCCATGTTTGGTACAATTGATCCACTCTCTCTGTAACGCATTGCTCAGTGGAACCTTCGTCTAACAATTAATTAGCATGGATGTCATTTTCTTGTTGACATTTTGGGGGTGATTTGTTATCGACCATTGGACCATATGTACTAATATATGTCCTTCTCGCGATTTCCTTTTGCAACTTTATTATTCCAATAAGTACTGGCATATAACTGAAACCTTATTAGTTTGTTTGATGAGTTGTACAAGGTAGGTATTGGATTTATTAATATTCTATCTGTTCTATCTTTATTTGTTACAATTTGGAATGGAGGGGGGTATATTTTTTATTTACTTTGTACCATGGCTTTGAAAGAATGTTTTCATACCACCATGCATGTGATATGTTATCTTGCCTGCACTCTTGACTGCCAGCTTTCAGACGAAAAAGATGATGGAGAGAGTCACAGAGTTGAAAGGGGAGGTAACTGGTTTTTTTTTGACGCTTGCAAAGATCCCGTGGAGAAAAATGGACCCTTCATAGATGTGCTCCAACATCTGGGAATAAATCACCATTTTAAGGAACAGATAGCCTTAGCCTTAAACAACATTCAAGGAGCTGAATTCAATAGCTCAAGTCTTCATGAGGTTTCCTTCGTTTTGCCTGCTAAGGCAGCATGGGTTTTGGGTTTCTGCAGGTGATCTTAATTAATCATCTTACATTATGTGACATTAAATGAATTCTCCAGTATGTACTTCTTACGAAAAGAATTATCTTATATGTACATCTTACATTTACATTGTAGATGAATTTGGTAAGTTCAAACAAGAAGATGGGAGCTTTGGCCAGTGACATAACTAATGACCCAAAGGGCTTGTTAAGTTTATACAATGCAGCTAACCTTTTATATCATAACGAGGAGGTACTTGAAGAAGCACTCCTATTTGCAAGGCGACATCTGAATTGATACAAAGTGGTCTCAAGTCCCCTTTAGCGGAACAAGTTGGGCGTTCCCTTAAAAAATACCCTTACCAAGGAGCTTGAAGAGGCTAGAAACATTATCTTATATCCCAGAATACAGGGTTGACCCAAGGTACAACCCCTGCCATATTGGAGCTTGCCAAGCTAGATTTTAACCTCCTGCAGCATCTTCACCAAAAGGAACTAAAGACAATTACTCAGTAAGTGTTTTCGACATTTCATATATAAGTGACAGCTTGATACCTTATTCTCACACACAATTTCTTTGCACGAACAAAAATATCCAAAAGATATCATAGAGCTTTTGAAGTTGCAGTGGGTGTATCCCTGAAAGTCGTTGTTGTGTTATTAAGTTTTTTAGATGCATATATATATATATATATCCAATGTTTATATATCCACTTGTTTACTTACCTACTTAATTTGAACTAGGTGGTGGAAGGATCTCTCTCAAGACATTGTACCAGAATATGGGAGGGATCGCATTGTTGAGTGTTACTTTTTCGCTTTATAGTGTGTACTATGAGGAAGAGTATGCACGTGCACGGATGATCCCTTCGAAGTTGATCATGCTAACATCTTTGCTAGATGACATTTGGTGATGATCATGCTACTCTGCAAGAGTGTCAGAGCTCAGCAAGGCTATAGAAAGGTAGTCTATTAGAGTAGTTTTTCCATAGCAATCTTCACTTTAAACCGATATGATACCATGGGCTCATTTTATCAATGAAAATAATGAAAAAATAAACCATTATGATCATCGGTAGCCTAGCTAATGCTTGGCATAAATGCAGATGGGATGAGAGCGATATTTCTCTTCTACCCGAGTACATAAGGAAATTCTTTTCTCAAGGTGATAAGCAACTTCACAGCATTTGAGCATGAGTTGAAACCACATGAAAAGTACCGCAATGCTTACACTAGAAAGCGGTACGTGCTGAAAACTAGCATCTGTCCCCTTTCAGCTAATGACTCTCTACTCTCTGTATTCCTTTTTATAGCACTGCAGAGATTGTAAACCTTTACCTTGTTATGTAAACCTATCCTTAAAGAAAGGGCACAACAATTAGTTCACTGCAGAGATTGTGAAATTTGAAAAAGTTTATAGTATCTAACGTAGAGCTATTTTCCAGGTGCAAATAGATGTAGGTCGTTTCAACATCGAGATTGACACCTTTATGATTCTTCATAAAAAAAATGCTAACATTGTTTCCCTTTTTGGGCACATCCAGTTCAGCCTTTTATCCAAAAGTTATCTCCAAGAAGTGGAATGGTGCCAACAGGATTACGTACCAAGTTTCAATGATCATGTGAATGTGTCCACTGTATCGGCAGGTGTTCAACCGATATGTGTTGGTCTGCTTCTGGGCATGGTGATGTAGCAACCAATGAGGTCTTCGAGTGGGCCATTGGTAGCAATAATGTTGTCATAAGAGCATGTGGAGAGGTGACACGCTTCATGGACGACAAGGCAGATTTTAAGGTATGCATGCACTAAAAGTTACTCCTATTTAAATGTGTGGAAGCAAGTTACTCGATCCTATTTAAAAAGTGGAAGCACTGCCTTTAATTTAATCTATTAGATATAATAAACATAAACTAAATTTATAGAAAAGAGCATCAATATTAATGACACGAAATTAGTATCACCAAATACATATCACATGTCGTACTTATTTGGTTTCATAGATGTTGTTATCATTTCCTAAGTCCTATAAAATTTTGTTTGACTTAGGGTGATTATAGAAATTTGATTTATTTTTTATGATGGAGGGAGTACTAAACAATATGCAAAGTCAGATTGAAGGGGTTGTTTTTTGAAAATTGAATCTATTGAGAGATCATAGAAAGTTTTATGACAATATATACATAAACATCAATGTGGGGAGGGCTAGAATTAGCAACCCATAGACCCTCCCCATGAAAGGGGCAATACTCCAGTGGTGAACAATCATGAGTCGACATCTAAAAAAATAGAGTTGATTGCACAGTTGAGTATGGGCCAAAGTAAAAAATAACAATAACCGGCCCACATGTTTTTACACAGAGAGGAAAGAACAAATGGATGTAGCCACCACTGTTGAGTGCTACATGAAGGAGTACAATGTCACAAGCGAGGCTGCCCTGGCCAAGATTGGTTCCTTTGTTGAGGATGCATGGAAAACACTGAATCAAGCACTCATTGAGTATCATCCTCTACATCCAGTTGTGCAACGAGTCATGAACTTTGCAAGGAGCATAATGATATTTTTCCATGATGAAAGAGATCGTTATACAGACAACTTGGAACTTAAGGAAACACTGAAAGCCTATTTGTCAAGCATATTCCCCTCTACTAGCGGAAATATGACTGCAAAAAAGTTCATCTCTTGAGTGATCCATGCTTCAGATAATCTCTCTCTCTCTCTCATCTGTTCTCTCATGTGTTTTAGTATTGCTTACCGTGTCATCTATATTGTGTGCGAGATGCACTTCATATACAACCGCTTGATACACATGACAATGTAGCTATTGTGTTTTTGTACATGCATGCGAGGGAATAATCTATATATATGTTGTGTTGTTCCTATGTTTTTTTTTTATTATGGCCATTATTAATTTTGGAGATGGAGGATATACGGCTGATACTTATGTTATCACCCCTTTGATTAGTAATTGCTATTAATTTGAAAATATATAAATGTGGCCCTTTTGTTTTTGTTGACATCATTCTTAAGCTTAGAATAGGGGTTGATTATTTTTGTCATGCTAGCTTGATTATTTGTGTTGAAAAAGAAGGCAATCCTATATCAGTGTGCTTTTGCAATGATGGTAAACAGAATTTAAGGACAATCATCAAACAAGCCTTCACACATGGACAATTGTATATATGTTGCCGTGTCAGGTATCACAGGTAGGGACTGATGAAAATGTGATTTCAATATGAAGAATCTCCAGAAGATAATGTTGCCAAAAATTGGGTACAAGGAAACTCTATAACACAAATATACCGTATTAGTCCATTCATAATCATCTTAATCCTGAACGTCACAAATTTGCAGTACTCATCATTTTCAATATACAATACCCGAGAAATCATCAAAACCAAGAAATGAGAGAGCTTGGGGCGTGCAGCAATCCCATCAATCACGGGCCACAGCGCTTTCCCCAGAGAGGCGCGCTAACGATCTCCACGCGGTTATGACTGGCCTTAAGGCATGCTCATGCACAGATAACCGCGGTTAGGACCAACCATTATCGGAAACGGCCCCTTTAAACTCTACAATCTTGTTTTTTTGACTTTGGCTTCAAAAAAAAGTAGTTCTTAACTTTGACTAATTGATATAAGAAAATATTAATTTTACCGTACATAATCTATATGATTAGACATATTGTTGTTGAATCTAGCTATTTCTATAATAAATTTGTTTAGAGATATAAATATTGCTAATATTTTCTATAAATTTAGTAAAACTTCAAAATTTTTTATCTAACACGTAATCCATAATGATATTTATATTTATTAAAAAGAGACAGAAGTAGTAGATTTTAAGACGGGAGCATAAATGATAATGTATTGTGCAACATCAGAGGAGATGATCAGATGAAGATCACCACTGGCAGCAGAGAAGTGTGTGTGTGTGCATGCGTTGCTGAGCAGTTACTATCATTACTCATGCCACATGAGAAATACATATCGTACAAGTGAGCAGGGAGCACGGTCAAGGGCGTCTCGGCCTGGTCGCGGCTGCCAGCGTCGCTCGTTGATGCGGCCGACGCCGTCGTCGTCCGCTAGCTGCGATCATGGAGAAGCACGGCCTGCACCAAGCACCCTGGACGATGAGGTGTTGGCGGACACGTGCGACGGCCTGCGGGAGCCTGAACAGCGTCAGCTCTAAGCTTCGTGGTCAGCCAATGCGACTGGCCGGGGGCCCATTTGGTAGGGGGGTCCATGAGTGGGTTACGACTGACCTTAAGGCATGCTCATGCAAACCGCGCTTAGGACCAACCACTGGAAACGGCCGCCGGTTAAACGCTACAATCTTAACAACTAGAGCTGGGACTTAGGCCGTGCCGTGCTGGTCTGGCCCGGTCCTCTCATGTTTCGCGGCCGCTTCTAGTCATGTTTTTTAGTCATGCGAGACACGTCGTGCCGCGCCAATAGGCACGATAGCTTTTTCTCGGTCCAAGCACGGCCCATGGCACGCCGGCACGCGTTCGAGTCGTGTTGGCCCAAGCACGGCCCTCAAAATATCTTTTAATTTTTTTACTCATGATATAAATAAATATATATCTCGTGTGTACTATTTTTATAAAAGTCAAATAATTTTTATAATCTTTTTAAGAATTAAATGAGAGGTAGTATAGTAAATGTTAAGAAATTGCATTATAGAGTTATAGATGTGCCCACGCGCCATTTTCGTGCCGTGTCATGCCGGCCCAAACGACCCAAAAATGCAAGTCGGGCCATATAGCCCATCGTCTCGGAGATCTTAAGCACGGCACAGACCCTCATATTAATGGTCGCTCGCATGGCCCAAAATATTTTGTCTTTGTGCCATGCTTTGGGTCGTGCCAAAAGATCGTGCCGTGACCCGCCCTCAAATGGTACGGCTCAAGTCCCAGCTCTATTAACAACAAAATAATATTCTTTGCTTGGCTTAAAAAAGTAGTACTTGAACATGGATTAAAATACACAATTCTGTAGACATGTCTCACCAGTTGGACATGAATGGATCTGCTTCGCTACTGCTAGAGGAAGGAAGAGTGGCTGGGCCGCCGAAAGATGCGGTGAATGGGGGCAGAGGAGCACCATGTGGATCGGAGAAGCAGAGCAGGCGCCCGGCGCCGCACTTGAGATCTGCACACAGCCCCATGGCCCTGGCGCCTGGCATCCGCGCGCTTTTGCGGGCGAGTTCAAGCATCCGGACGGCGAGGCTGGAAAGAAGATCTTCCGACCCCGCCAGCACACGGGGGCCGCCTCTAGCGCCGGGCGCCCGCGGCAGCCGAGGTCGGCGAAACTCCCCAGCATCACGGAGAAAGCAGTGGTGAAGCAGATCAGGAGAGAACTGTGAAGGCGCGAGTCGAGAGAGGAGGCCCCGATAGTTCTCGTTTTATTTTCCAGACCCGAGCAGACGTTTTTTATTTTCCAACAGTTTTGGCCCAATCCATTTGTAAAATTAGTAGCCTCATCACTAGCCATCAAAATAACAAAAAACTGATTTCGATTTGAAAAATTGACAGGTCTGTATACAAGGTGTTTTAGCTTAATTACCGGTCTTCCAAACACATCCACAACGATATGTACTTATTAATAAAAAAAGAGACAGAAGCAGTAGATTTTAAGATGGGAGCACAAAATTAAAACATACTATGGTGCAACATCAGAGCAGATGCAGATCACCGCTGGCAGCAGAGAAGCGTGCCTGCGGTGCTGAGTCATGAGCACAAAATTAAAACATCGATATCGTACATGTGAGCAGGGAGCCTGGGCTCAGGTACGGCCTCGAGCGGGACTTTTCGGCGCATGGACAGCCCGAATTGCTCCTCCATGCTCAACTCGTCCACGCCCACGCCGTCAGGGGAGCCTCCATGCAAACGCTTGAGAAGGTTCGCTAGCATGATCTGCACAATCTTCATCCCGAGACCGACGCCGGGGCACATCCGGCGGCCGGACCCAAACGGCAGGAACTCCAGGTCCTGGCCCTTGACGTCCACCCGCTCCCCCATGAACCGCTCCGGCCGGAACTCCTCCGCCGCATCGCCCCACAGCGCCGGGTCGCGGCCGATGGCCCAGACGTTGACGAAGACGCGCGTGCCGGCTGGGATATCGTAGCCGCCCACGGAGGTGTCCTCGCGGGACAGCCGCGGCGAGAGCATCGGCGCCACCGTGTGCAGGCGCATGCTCTCCCTTGAGCACCGCCTCCAGGTACGGGAGCCGCGGGAAGTCCGCCTCCGTCACCAGCCTGCTGCCGCTGCCGCTGCCACGGCCGACGACGCGGTCCAGCTCCTCCGTGGCCTTGGCCATGGCCTCGGGGTTCCTTAGAAGCTCGGCGAGAGCCCACTCCACGGTGACCGCCGTGCTATCCGAGCCGGCGGCCATGGTGTCCTGCATGCATGCCGGTGCGTGAATCAACTCGGCAACTCGCTCTCCACTCGATCTGTGACGATGAATGAAGTGATGAATGATGAAGCGAGATCTTTAATTACCAGAATTAGTGCCTTGATGCCATCCCGCCTCGATCGGAGACTCTAGGGTGGCGTCGTCGGCGAGCTGCAGCAGCTGGTCCACCATGTCCCTCGGCACGAAGCCCTCGCCCTCCCGCCGCCGCCGCTCACTGTGCTCGCCCAGCACGTGCTCCAGGAACGTGTCGAACATCCTGTTGAGCCTCTTCATCCTCTTGATGTACCCCCTGCGGGTCCAGGAAGCCGAGCCACGGGACCACGTCCCCGACGGTGACCACGCCGCTGAGGAAGAAGAGCTCGTGGATCATCCGCCGGAACGCCTCCGGCGGCATCAGCGAGCCGGCGCCGTCGAAGACTACTTCTTGCCCAGCACCATGCGCGAGAACATGTTCAAGGTCGCCGTGGCGAGGTGGCCCGTGAGCACCACCGCGCCGCCGCCGCCGTCGCGGGACGCCGCCGCCGACATGTCCCGCAGCATGCAGCGCACCTCCTCGATGCGGATGTGCTCCGTCGATTTCATCCGGCCCGCGCTCAGGAGCTCGTTCTGAAAAAGCTTGCGGCCCTGGCGCCAGTACGAGCTGTACGGTGCCCATATCATGTCGGAGTTGCTGTAGAAGATGTACCTGCCGGAGGCTGTCGCCGGGCGGTCGAGGAACGCCAGGTCGTGGGACTTGAGGAAGAATTTCGCCATGTCAACCGACGAGCCGACGACGATGGGGTGGGAGCCGAACCGGAGCGACATGAGTGGCCCGTACCGCCTCGAGAGCTCGTGCGCCGAGCGGTGCAGGAGAGGCCCGATCAGGTTCAGGTTGCCGATCACCGGCCATGGCCGAGGGCCCGGCGGCAGCCTGTACTTGCGGGAGCTAGTGGTGGAGCGCCACTGCCGGAGAAGGAGCACGGCGGCAAGGAATAGCACGACGCCGAGGAGTGAACTCCATGGTGGTAGCTCCATCAGAATGCGAAAGGCGTGTTTTCTTTCTACTATACTATGTGGTGAGTATTGTGTTATATAGTCTATCGACGTGTACAGTACGTCCCGAGTTCTGAGTCTTGAGTCCTGCCTGAGTCCAAGCCACACATATGCATGAAGAAAAACACGCAGCGCCGGGATCGACGACAGCCTGACAGACAAGCTAAACGATGACGGAATAGGGAATCAGAGTTTAATTTTCCGCACACATGTTGGACCCGAGCATTGGGTTCAGTTTAGCTTTCTGCACACGTGCTGCTTGGCTTTGGACTTATCCCGAACACCGAATGTATAGGAGGCTTCTGTCATATATCTTGTATGCGCTCGCTAGTCGCTACTTCTTCAACAGTGTGGGCCCGGAAAAAAGACCCTGTTTGGATGTTGTAGTATTTGTAAACTATAGTATCTAGAAACCATAGTTTTAAAGACCACAAAGTTGTAATACCATAGTATTTAGAAACTAGAGTTTTTCTCTGTTTTAGAAAAACCGTGACACATGATGTGTTTGGCGGCTGTTGTAGTATATTGTTGCAGGCAATTTCAAATGGTTGGATTATAGAAGCATACAAGTATAATAGCATTTGCTCCTTACACAGCATGAGAAATCTATTATTTAAATATTGAAACAATAAGTAGTCAAATTTGATCCTTATTGCGTGGATCTGGCTTGACTGCAGCTGAAAAGCTGTACTAGTCATGCCGTAGGATTTTCCTATTGATCAGATCTTAGAACCTTGCATGCAAACTAATCACAACTGTATCTCGATATCTATATATAGAAAGCTATGTCTAGATTCTGCTATTCAACAATTATCAACAATGTGGGAAAGTTTTTATCCAACGAAAGCAAAGAGATGATGATGAGTTTGCTCTCATCGCAGAATATAATCTTTGAGTGATTCTTCATCTGAGCGTACACCAATCCATGATTCTATTCTTTCAGGAGAAGAATATGTATCAGAAGTTTTGAGGGGTCATGAGTTAGGCTGTAAGAGAGAGAATTTAGGATGGAGAAAGCAATCTTTTATAGATTGGTGGATTTGCTTCGAGATAAGAATCTTCTACGAGATACAAGAGGGGTTGTGGTCGAAGAACAGGTAGCTATTTTCATGTATGCTATATCAAAAAATGCAAGCAATAGAGATCTGCAATGGCGTTTCCAACGTAGTGGCGAGACAATTAGTAGACACTTTGGATCAGTTCTAAGAGCAATCGTGCAGCTAACAGGAAGCCTTATACGATTGCCAAGCATCAATATTCCGAGCAAAATTTCAAGTAATTCAAAGTGTATGCCATACTTTAAGGTACTGCTAGCTGAACTCATTTTTCATACATCTGTTTATGTTCTCATGTTCAGTTATTAACTAGAGTTATATTCTGTAGGACTGTATTGGAGCAATAGATGGAACACATGTTCCGATTTCCATTGCCCCACGTTTACAAGATCCATACTGAAATAGGAAGGGGACATTGTCTAGCACGCTGCTCGGCTGATCTAGCACGCTGCGTCCTACAACTTGCTGCTGAGTTTTCAAGTATTTCTTCCTCTGGATTTGTACTAGGATTTTGGCTATTTTTGGAACATCACCAGGGTCACCATGTGGTGAATCAGGAGCATTATAGTTCATCCTATCCTCATATCAAAAACTGAAAACCAGATTCTATATCTTGTCTGGTTCTATCAGGTGATCCCAAACCAAAATTGGTATCAACTTCATTGCTAATATGTTCCTGTGAGGATGCATTTGCCTTCTGCTTCTCTAGCTGTAAATCTGTTGTCCTTCTGCAGCGCCTTCCCTTCTGCTACCTTCCCTGATAAAGTACAAGGAAAAAACAAAGGTCTATAAAGTCAGCACCAACATAATTATTAGTATAGAAATTATTAAACTAATATATCTCAGATTGTGTACATACCATCATAGATGTCGTATAAATCATCATAATAGGGAATGGCTTATTTCTCCACTTCTGATCTGCAGGCATTTTTATCTCTGGGTTCCAACCAAAACTGCTCTTGGTCACAATTGATTTTTCCCAGTATTGTGATCTTTCTTGAGTCTTTGTTCCCTGTCCTTCAACTGTGACACAGTGAAATTAGAAACAGGGTATTTGTTGTTTCGAGCAGCCATACAGTTCCATTTTTAGTCCATCACGTTTTGGCTATGGTATCTTGCTGAAAGATGATACTCGCTTCATCATGGAAACAAATCTAGTTTGAACCTCACTTCCAATGTGCTCTTAGCTTTCCTTTTTCCCGTGGCATAATACACACATATATATGTCAGTTATAGATGAACAGGTCAAACCATACATACGCATGCAGAAATGGTGATAGAACCACAGGACCAACTTCTGCGGTAGTCAGAACGTATGGGTAACCACTGTTCACAGTGTAGAACAAGTGTTTCAGGCACCAGAACCTACTAGTTTAGGGTTCGTTACTGAGCTCGTGGGTTGCAGCAGCGAGAAGTGACGGGGATCAAGTCATCGTCGTCGGCTCCGGGTTCTAATCGGTGACAGCAGTCGGTGTACAGCTGATGGTGAGCCTTGGCATTGAGCAGCGAAGACTTCCGTGGTGTGCGCTGGCTGCGGCGCCCTCTGATCGGGTTGGCGCCGATTGGCGAGTCGGCTCGCGGTGAACCTCGTCTTGAAACACTTCCAGCCCCAAATCTGCAGCAGTGCGGCAGTACAAAGCCATAAATGGGTTAAGCCCCCGATCAAAGGTCAAGGCCGGTTGCCGCGGGCCAGTGAAAGGAGATCAACCTAACAAATGGAACACACAAACTTAACTTAGCAACCATATTTGGATTGTTATGGAAAGAATCAAGAATAGAAAATGTACATCCTTTGTGGTCCATATTCTACACCAGGACTCGTGCGTACATTCAAAACACCATTCGAACTGGAACCAGGATTGGAACAGATCAATCAGTGGTCCCCAAAAGAAAATAGATCACCAAAGCCTACACCTCAATCGATCTACTTTTTGTCACCCAAACACCAAATCAAC
>JADLZL010001425.1:0-34366 GCA_015844335.1 Chrysopogon serrulatus
CTTTTCTATACCTTTGTAGGTTGTTGATGTCCCTTTAGGTGTAGTAGATTCTTCTTTGATTGCTTCCTTCTCAACATTGCTCTTTTGAGAGCGATTCTTCCCTTGGCGTCTCCTCTTGCCAGGGGTGAAAGTCGCTAATCTAGAGAGTTATAATCCTTGAAATAACAACAGACCTTTTTCTCTTGGGAATTGAGGGAAGTGGACTTGCCCCGATCCATTATATGATAGCATTGGTGATGCCGAGGAACGGCCTCCCAAGGATGATGGGTGTCTTATTTTCTTCTTCCATGTCGGGATCATAGTGCCTGGTCGGGACACAGTGAGTGTGATTTTGACAATGATTTCTCTTGCTACCCCTCCGAAAATCTCGTCGTGTTGTCCGCCCATTTCTACGCATATAGGTAGTGGTATAGAGGTGTATCGAATAATAAGTCATATACCTTTTTTAGACATGATATTGACATTGATCCCTGATTATTCGTAGAAGGCGTTGTAGAATAAGTAACGGGCGTCCAATAGTGCAATCAATGGTCGGGCATGCCCCCGGATCCTCTGCCTTTAGTTAGAATGGTGAAGCTTTCTCTTCCCATTTGAATTTGTTGGCTTGGCGGGAAGTAAAGCTCCTCTTGAATCTACGGGGAGCTTCAAGGGTCTTGTTCTTGGCCGAACTTCTCTTTATTGCCCTTGATGGTGAAACAAATCTTTGAAGCGTCCATGTAGATGCCCGACCTTTGCACTACTCGAGGGAATGGCCTGCCAAGAATGATTCAAACTCTTGGGATCCCCGTAGGTATTCAGACTATAAAGTCTATAGGGACATATGATCTCTCGATTCGTATGCACACATCATCTAAGATTCCTTGAGTGCTTAACGGGTCTGTCTCAAGGAAGCTGCAAACACATATTAGGTGGTACAACAAAGATACCCATGGAAAGACTTTAGTCAAAGATTACCTTAGGCATGATGTTGACATCGATCGCCTAGGATCACGTGCATAACCGAGAAAAGTCATGGCCGCCTAATAGAAATGGGGATCCGCGAGTCTCCCTGGATCTCCCTCTCTTGAGTGGCATAGACTCATCCTTCCATCCTCCCGATGATGCTTTTTCAATATAGTAACCTGCATATACATCAACAAGATTCGGATGTCTCGGGCTCTAGATGTTGCCCGGAATCTTACCTTCATTGGTCGATTGGAAAGCCAGACCACCATTGAAGCTAATTGTTGTTTATCATTTTATTAAAGCTTAATTTTGGTTCTTAACACAGAGGTAAAATTATCCATTTTAATGTTTATGTTTTTTAGTATTTTATCATTGGATGCTACCTTCCTAGATAAAGTCTCCACAATTTTATTTTTGGTTGGAGATCACTTCTCTCAAAGGCAATTGAGCATAGCTATTGAAATTAGTGCCTTGAAAGTTCTTGAAGAAATTACCTTGGTAGTTGGGCCTTTGCCGATTCCATCCTTGATTTTGAGGACAATAGTTGTTATTGTTGTTGATGAAGTTCACATCCTCATGGGTCTCGGGGCAGCTATTGCCTAAGTGTCCCCATATTGCCACACACTTTACAAGTCATGCCACGAGTCAGCGATGCGCATGACATCTTATTTCGAACTAGCCTTGTCTTCTAGCTTCTTCCACGAGCAAATCTATCTTGGCGGATAGCATGTCTACCTCCTTGAGCTGGTGCATTCCTCCCACTCCTCTTGCTTGGGTTGTTTGGGCGCTCCGCTCAATCTTGATTGGAGGCCATCTTCTCCCATAAGTGCGTAGCTTGTGGTATGGTCAATGACATAATACACCTACGGCCGGCGGCATCAACGTTATTATGGATGCTATTGGTGAGCCCGTGATAGAATATGCGCTTGAGGAGTCAATTCTCCATCCCATGATGAGGACATTCGATATGTAGTCTTGAAAGCGTTCCCATGCCTCCGGGGCCGACTAGTCATGTTGTTCTTTGGAAATTTAAAATCTTCTCCCTTAGGGCACTTGTCTTACCCATAGAAAGAACCTTTTTGACGAGAAAAGCTATGGAGCACTTGTCCTAAGTTGTATGATTGTCTTTGTTGGCGTAGAACCACCGCTTTGCCTTTTCCCTAGGTGAAAATGGGGAATAGACGGCCGGGGATGGCGTCTCTTGGTACATCCTTCATTTTACAAGTCTTCGCAAATCTCTAGAAAGTGTTGGAGCCGAGCACTTGCATCTTTTATGTACTTTTCCTGAGAACAAGTTGGCTTGCACCATGGTGATAAGAAATGGCTTGAGCTCGAATCCATTCTCCCCAACATTGGCGTTAGGTCAGACGGATATTGTTGGTGGTTGGAGCGGAGAACTTCGCCTGATGACTTATCGACCATTTTCTCAAAAAGCGGGTGCTAAGTTGCCTTCTTGTTGCTCTTCTTCTTCACTTATAGGAGCTTGCTTCTCCAAAGAACAAAACCTCGGCGGTGGGTGTCTTTTGATGGAGATTCAAAGATATCCCTCACTTTGTTATTTCCTTCTTTGAAAGAGTTTCTCTAGATTTTCAACGTAGTTATCCGGCGAGATCAAAACCACTCATTCATTACCCCTGCATAAGATATCACAAAGGTAGAAAACATAAGGGTAAGCCTATATTGAGTAGGGGTCTATGGTTTCCTCTATCTCATTAGTTTGTTAGGTCTATCGTTGTTCCTTTTTACACTCGCCATTTGCCTTCCCGACACGGCCAAAAAAATGCTTGTTAGCACTTGTTAACGTCGTTCTGAAAATAGAGATAAAACCTATCCCCCGGTAATGGCGCCAAAAATATTTGTTGACACCTCTTAATGTCATCTCTAGCAACGGGCGCTAAAATGCTTGTGGGCATAGCATCACTACTTAGAACGCCAAGTTGTCATCTCGGCCGTAACACCAAGAGGTATAGTATTAAATCATGCCACCATTTAGAATATAGAAACAAAAGATCGCAGCGCCTGAGATCAAATACTATTGTAGCATTTTACCCGAGTATTACTAGTTGTCATTTATATTTTCCCAAAGGAAGGTCTCATGGGCCTACATGTAAGGTAGTGGATAACCTAAAGTGTAATGGATAGGCATAACCATGTCCTCGCTACTCAATGCAGGGGTAAGTCACAAGATAAACGATAAAGATAAGTATAAATCATCAGCATAAACAGATAGAGACTCCTAGCTATAACATCGGGGGTTACTAGTAGAACATCAAAAGAGATATTTCTAAGTTATTCCTAGCTACATGTCAATGCATATCATGGTTAGTGCAATTACACCTAGTAGCCATCGCTAAGGTTAGCATTATATCTACTCATAGTGGACATACTAGGAAGTTTGAGAACATAGCACGCCCTTCCTTCGCACAAAAAGTCGTGATGTGCCTATAAGCGGGGTTTAGATTATATAGGACTCAACAGGATTGTCACACCCGCGATCTATCAAGCCCGGCCTATAGGGTGCATTCGCGGGTAAACAACATATAAGCACCACGCTTACACAATGTGGACCACTCACCCAATGATCAATTAGATGATCGCTATACGAACCTATGAATAAGTATAATGTTAATCTAGCTATACTAAGCATATAACCACAATAGACAAAGATCATAATAACTATAAATATAAGCATATAAGTATTCATCAATTTAATTGTAGCGATCATATAACTATACAATGAAAGAAAACAAAGGCGAGAGGAGGTAAGAACATACCAAATCCAAGCTCTTGATGGCTCTAGAATCCAAGCCGGGCGCTTGCCTCCCCTCTAGTTCTAACTAGCTATCTAGGCCCCTAGCTAAGGAGCTCGATTAGGGTTTCCGGGCGATGATCGGACTTTGAATGAGGAATGAATGAATGTGCCTCTCTCCGGGGGGTCTCACTCTCCTTTTATAGCCCTAGGCGATGATCGTGAGCCATCGGATCAAACCCGACTTGACATAGGGCTGAGATTAATCCCTAAAGGCGGTGGAGCAAAGCGGGCGAAGCGGACCGCCAGTAGGGGCGAGCCCGGCCCGGTCCAGCCTGCACGGGTCGGTCGGCCCGAACCGGTCGAAACCGGCCGGTGGTAACCCTCGGCTCGCCGGCGTGATGTCTTCCGGTCCCTTCTAGATCGTTCTGCGTTGCGCGGCCGCTCGATTTCCGTTCTATGTTCGATTAACTCCACAGCGTTTGCGTCTTTTTCCGGTTTTCTGCTAAAGCAAGTAAAACACCAAAACTCGTGGAATTCTGTCGGTGTAAACCCTATATCTACTTTGGTGATCGCAATTGCATCTTTTCCATGGCTAATTGATGGTTGAATTCATACAATAACGACCGTCAATGATTGCTCCTGAGAAAAGTGATTCAAAAATTCAGATTCTCCACATCGGGATACTAAAAATAAAGTACCAACCGGCTTCAGATGAGGGTGCTTCTAGCAGCAATCGGACAATCCGTTGCCAAAGATGTAATGGAGCAGGCCATTCTACACAATTTTGTGGAGTTGAAAACCTGGCTTGTCTTCAGTAAAACCTTTGAGTGAGCAAAACTTGAAAGATGCATCCGCCAAAAAGAAATAAAACATCAAAAACTAGTACATTGGCATCTAGTGAAAAAGCTCCTGCCAGAGAAGGGAATCAATCAGAGCATATCGTAAAAATGTGGTACTTATCAGAATCGATAAATGGGCCTAAAAGATGTTTTACGTGCACCATTCAGCCATGTAAAGAAGCCCTCATTATCAATCGTCCCCATTTTGGATTTGGATATGGCAAATATGATTATTCTTTCCTTTCCATCAATATGTGAAATTATTAATTTATGTTACATTTTAAATGACTTAAGTTACTAAACTTCCATTGCCAATCTACCATCAATTATGAAGCCACTTTATAGATAATGCTTTTCGCATGTTTTTGTGTTGTGTTAGGGGATGTTTTTATGTGCTTTGTGGTTCATCCCATTTTTTAGACGATTATCACTCAGCCTGTATTATTTTGCTAGCAGTTATAATATTTCTTAGGCGTGTCTATTATAAGCGTTTTTTAAACTTTTGTTTTATTTCAACAGAGGTGGTTTGAGCTGCAGAGGACTGGAAGATCACCGGAGCTGTGTGATGGTTTCCAAGCCCACTTATCATGTTACGCTGCCACAGTTAGTGTTGGATATAGTTAAGAATTTTTCCTTCTAAAGTCCAGCTTGAGGAAGTTCCTCGGCAGAATTCATGGCCAATGCAATTTCAGGACAATGGTCCAACTTATGACAACGTTGGTCTTTTTTCTTTGCTAGAGATGTTCAGAGGTGTGTTGTTTGCAGTTTTTTTTCCCCTGATTCATATTTGTTTCATTCACATGTTGTTTTAAATTTGATATTCTAACACTTCTATCTTTTGCATTTACGAAAAACACTACAAGCAAATTAGTTGAAAATATGCTGAAGAATGATTTAGTTCTCAGAGGAAGTGTTGGTACTGTTGAGTTGCTTATATTCCCTTCCCAATATCTTGTCAAAAGAACTTCCAAATTAAGAACCCTTCAGCTAGTTGAAGTGTCATATTATCTCATGATGGGTTTTAATTTGATTGATCATATTCTTATACTGTCTCAGGGTGGAATATGTTCTACTTTCTATGGGGTCTATTCAGAGTTAGCAAAAAAGATTCCTCTAACCTCCCATCTTATGTATCAAGTAGACTAGAACGAAACTTTGATGATGATCCCCAGGCCATGGATTGGAGTAGGTCTGCTTTGTCATGTACACATTCATTCTCACAAAACAGGAGTGGTTTTTGGCGAACTGGGCCCCAATTTGGTAAAGTCAACTGATTTTGCACCGAGTTTGGAAGCCAGTCATGAGGTGTGTTCGAATGGTGAGAACTCTTTGAATCAACCTGTATGCAGAAGAGCTCTAGATGATCGCCTAGATTCAGATACAGAAACAAGTTCAACAATTAGCAATGGTGTTATTGGTCCCTCTTCCATGTCTATGCCAAGAAAACATCAGGTGAATCTTTATTCCACATTTTTGTGCCGCTTGCTTTTTAAACATTTTCTCTGCATTAGTTGTTTTTAAGTTAACATTTTTTTCTCACATATGTAAGAGAGCTGTGTATCAGTGCATTAAGAAAAAGCGTAGAATAACACATGGCACACTACCTTACACCTTTAGTAAGTTACATATGTGGCACTCAAACATTAAGTTGACCATAGACAAATGTTACCATGAGCTTTTCTAGAAAATTCCCTAGTCACTGATTCAGCTTATAGGCGACCTGCCAATATGTCAGACAAACAAATTTGCCCGTGTGTGTTGCAACGGAAGGAAAAAAAACTACTACCTTAGTTCCAAATTATAAGTTGTTCTATATTTTCTAGGTATACATTGGTATATGCATATAGTCTGTAGATATTTATTTAGAACTGGATTAGATGACAAACTGCTTAAGATTTCAGTTTATGGTTTGATTAATTGGACCACTCATGGGACCACTGTGTCGTCAGGTTCTAACAAAATAAATTTTGTTTCTAATCAAAATTACATCAATAATTTAGTGGTGAGAATCTCTATTTATTAGGAAAGGGTTAAGAATTTAAAGACACATAATATTGTATTTTTGACTTATATAAATAAAAGAGAATCACAATGAGACATACTCGGGAAAAAGATGAACCCTCTAAGAGGCACTACTGACCCTGGCCCACCAGCAACACATTCGTCATGGGCAAGAGAACGCAGCCAAGATGATCGGATCCCGACGCACGCACCACAACCCAATCAGAGCACAAGGATCCATCTTGGCGACCCCCTGCACACACACACACACACACACACACACACACACACACCCCTCTGAAGCTCTCTTGGCCATCTGTTCACACATGAAGAAACACAGACATCCTATTTTGAACCGCTCATCCCTGGCACAGATTTATTTTTCCCTCGTTCTCAGCCACAAGCACCCCACACTCAGCAGTCCCCTCTCCAGCTCTCCCCCACTCCGTCCTGTGTCTCACTCAGGATCCCATCAGTGTTGTCGCGGGAGCTAATGGAATTGGCTTGGAGATCCCATCAACCGTTATGGGAGTGAGCTTCTAGAGAGGAGCAGCACCCCTTGAACAGCATGAGGTGGCCCTCTCCCACGAAGCTACGTGGCTTTGTTAGATCTGTGGTTGCTGTTGTTTTTTTGGCGGCTCCTCTTTAGAAATGTGTATTATCCCTCCTAATCTCCCGCTGATTTTCTTCTGTTTTTTCCTACACAACTTGAGAATTTCGGCTGCCAGCTTGACGACTGGCATTCTGACACCTTGTTTTACATGATCATTTAGATGATGCCACATAGCAATATCTGAATATAACATTTTGTTATGCATGTGCAGAAACTTGATTATCCAGAACACCAAGATAAAATGAAGGACACTTTTTGGTGGTAATGTCAGTGAAAAGAGATTTTGATGTGAACATGGTGCCAGTTACTTGTTCTGTCTCCTCAACCCATCATCAGGAAGGTAACTAACATTGTTCCCAATCATATTAGTAAGAGTTAATTATTTATCACCCATGTTTCTGTAATTTCTTTTTTACTTGTTTGGTTGGTTCAAGAACCTGGCACGGTGAGCACAACCATCAACCTTAGTGATGCAGACAACCTCATGGATATAGACCATGTAAATACCAGTAAGGTTAGCGCAGGTGCACTGGATCGTTCACATGCATCAGGTGGCGCAGCTAAAAGAAGTTTTGAGATGGCCAAAGTAGCTGCTGAAGTCGATGAAGTACCAGAGCATAAGAAAATTAAATTGGATAATGTAGTATCTATGAACTCTGGTTTATACAAGAATGCCTACAATGGAAGGTTATCATCTAAGATGCATTCCCTTTCAGCTTCCTCTGTGAATGATAGCACTAGCAATAAACCGATGGCTGGAAGCTCAAACAGTGATGGAAATTGCGTGTTTCCACTTGATCTAAATGCAGTCGATGATGCAGTATCAGAGAACATCGTAAATCATTACTAGAAACCCTACAATAGCCGAGCGTTCTTTAAACCGTTGGTGATCTTTTTGTGTAAGGTCCGGCAATAGGGATGAAAACGATTGGAAACGATCGATAGGAGGTCAAATCACTTTCATTTTCGATTTTCTTTTTCGAAAACGAAATCGATATGATATTGTCGGAAATGAATCTGTTATCGATATTCCGGTAATTTCGAAAGTGATAATAATCGATCGGAGATTACATTAATAACGATCGGAATTCATGAGAGCGATATCCTAAAAAAGCGATAAACACGTAAAATCATTATATTTAAAAAAGAGTCATATAACTAGACATATCTCAAATAACAATTAATAAATAAAGTCACAATTAAAAAACTACCAGAGTTACAGGTGCGATGCGTGATTTACTTGGCTGATTGATTGCTTTTTGTCTTCTTGGCTTCTTGTTCCTATACGGACGACGTTCACGCCATACAATTCCTTTCTATAAAACATACTTGCAGGTGCAGGTATAGATTGTGTGCAAATCAGCAAGTCTATAAATAAATTAAGATTTAAAGCCTTTGAATCGGTAATTCTTGCGACGGTAAATTACCGGCTAAATACGGAAATCCTCGAAAACGATCGAGAAGAGGACAAAATTATTTTCACTTTCATTTCCATTTAATTTTATCATTATCATTTTTTATTTTTTTCGGTTACCATTATCGTTTCCATTTTAACCTTAAAATAAAAAAAAACTTCGAAAACGATTGTCGGAAATCGAAAATTATCGTTTTTGTTTTCATCCCTATCCGGCAACAAAATAGCAAAGGGTATGCCTACAATGCAGTGTTTGTTATGTAACAAAAGGCAATTGAATCCTCGGAGTATTTGTTTTCGAGTATAAAATGCATAGTAACAAGAAGTGCCTGATTGCCTGCTTAAGCTATCGGAATTGGAGTCGGCTTTGCTTTCTTGATCTGTTGACTCCATTGCTAAAAGCACAAAGGTGAAATCAGAAAGGATATCAAAAGAAGAAAAGGTAGTGTAATGCACAAAATATGTGGAAATGACAGAATATATGATATTTCATTGCACCTGGATCAAGAAGCAGGACCAAAGGAAAGTTTTGCCATGCAAAGATAGTGAATTTTTTTTTCCTTTTTCGCAATTAAATAAACTCACAGCCAGCATAAATAATACCATTTTAAATAACTACACCATATTAATGAACTTGTATCCGTGTGCTATATATATACAAAGCTGGTCAGGCCAATGATACTCTAATCAAAGCTTAGGTAGTTTCGAGAATATGTTTACTTACGTATTTAGCTTTGGCACTAATGAATCAAGCTAAAACAAGTCTTTGGCTTCATGCCCTCGTTTTGAATGGAAATGGTGATTTTGCCCCCATTTTTTATAGAGAGTTTGACTAGTGGTTCTTGAACTTGTTCTGTGTTCTTATTTAGATTTGGGTACTTTCAAATTGCATATTTAGCTCTTTAAAC
Source organism: Chrysopogon serrulatus (assembly GCA_015844335.1). NCBI lineage: Eukaryota > Viridiplantae > Streptophyta > Magnoliopsida > Poales > Poaceae > Chrysopogon > Chrysopogon serrulatus. The sequence goes on from JADLZL010001425.1 coordinate 9,473, forward strand.
TTTAGGTCCCAAGACTTTGAAGCTACGCATTTAGCTTTCTAAACTTACCTTAAATTCTCGTTTTGGTTCCAACATTTCTAAGATAAATACTCAAGTCCCTTCTCCCACACTACACATCTGCATTTGCTCACCACACGTGCGGCCATATCGTGTTGCACCGCATTCGTCCACCCATAATGGTGTAAAAAGTACGAGTGGTGCGTTGGGAGCTCAAATGGGATATGCATACCTAGTTTCCTAACTAACCACTTGGTCGCCCTTGCTGCTCTACCGCACGTTCCAGCTGAGCTTTCACCGTCTTCTTAGGCGCGTGTTTGGATGGTGTGGAAAAAAGTTTTACTTTTGTAAACATCGGAATGTTGGAGAGATGTCGGAAGGGGGTTTCAAATAGGAATAAAAAACAAATTACAGAACTCATCGGGAAACGTTGAGACAAATTTTTTAAGTATAATTAATCTGTCATTAGCGAATGTTTACTGTAGCACCACATTGTCAAATCATGGACTAATTAGGCTTAAAAGATTCATCTCGCAAAGTTATCGCAATCTGTGTAATTAATTATTTTTTTTTAGACTATATTTATTCTTCATATATGTGTGACTAGATTCGATGGGACGGGGCAAAAAATTTGCCACGGGAATCCAAACACCCCCTTAATTTCACTTATACTCGCTTTTGCCCCACCTCACCATGGCGCTAGCCCCTACGGCCCTACCTCGCGAGTGTCACATTCAACACCACCATTGCTGTCAAGCGGGAACTCATGCTCATTTTCGCCAACTCCTCACACTCAGCTCCCTACTCTCTCAAAATTCCTCACCTCCCTCAACAGAGGCAGGGTCATCGCAGTAGGGTGAGTGTGGCACATGACATCAGCATTGCGGCGGGCAAGACAAGGCCTAGCATGGCAACGTGGGTGTAGCATTGCACTGATGACGCAGAAGTGCTGATGCCCTGGATGCATGGGTGGGTGCATATATCAGATTCGTAATGGCAAACCACTGGATGCAGAAGTGCTGATGCCCAGAGATTTCATCTCTTGATCTTTATCCAATCAACGGCACCACGCTTATTCTGAATTCCTGGTGCATGCTACAACGCACTGCAAGTCTACAACTCAATGACAACCCTGTGAACCCTCTCCTTGGGCATCGCCTCCAGCTGCAAAACAACCAGGCCGGAGGAAGAATCATAGGAGAATTCCACCTGCGCCGAGCCCAGCAAACATCTCCTTGGTCTGACCGAGGAGTAGGCGCCGAACCTGCCACACCCCCTCACCTCCACGCACGCCAATCCGGTGGCATCCGAGCAAGGAGCGGACCCGTTCTCGCCGACGCCGAGCATCTTTGCGCTTGCGCCGTCGAGGAGGTGGTACGTCAGGCCTTCCACCGCCGCGCCGCTGTTGAACATGTCGACGAGCCCGATCGGGGCGAACCTGAACCAGGTGCCAACTCCTGCAATGCCAATAATGCATCAGTTAGTTTTATTACAGTTGCCAAATTCTTCTCGAGTTCCAATTCAGCATCAGATTGGACATGGCAACGGTGATCCGAGACACGAACGCATGGCGCGCTGACCTTGATCGGCGACACGGTGAGGATGTCCTGCTCCAGGACCTTGAGGGAGACGGGCAGCGCCGCACCGGTGGGGAGGACGACGAGGTCGCCGCTGGCATGGCGGTACACGGAACAGTCGCCGTTCCATTCGGCGGCGTCCGTGGCGGCCTCGGAGATGAGGTGGACGTCGCTAGCCCTGACGCCGCAGGTCAGGGCGTCGGCGCCGGTCGGGTGGAACACGGTCTTCTTCTCGGCGAAGCTCCACGCCGCGCCCTGGCAGTTGTACACGCCCAGGACGCCGGTGAACTTGTTCATGTTCCATATCTTGAGCAGGCTGCACGAAGGATTGCCACGACATGGCACAGAGTTGTCAGGCACAGGCAGGCAAGCTCCAAAACCACATAATGCAGCGGTGGGTGATCGAGCTCACCTCACACAGTCACGTGCCGGGTCGGTGAACAGGCAGTCCTTGGTCGGCCGGCCAGGCAGGCGCGCACGGAGCACGGAGCCGTCGGGCAAGACGATCTTCTTCAGCAGCTCGAAGTCGTGCTTGCCGGGGGCATCACTGCAAATCCATCACCAAGAACACAATTCATCAGCTACCAATGCCATCGAACATAGAAATAAGGTGATGAGCAAACTGATCGCGACCTGACGTAGACAGGGCCGCCGCTGATCGCACGGGCGGAGCCATGGTACTCGCCGGCGGGGTGGAGGGAGTGGAACATGTCCCAGTCCGGGAGCATGAACTCGCCGAGGAACACGCTGTTGTACGCCACCGCGGCGATGTGCACCGTGTGCGACGCGGGCTCCCTCGGGAAGAAGTCGTCCGACGCCCTCACCACCGCCGTCTGCTTCGAGCTGTCGAACCAAATCTGGTCAAAAGATTCGCAACGAACTTCACGGAGGACGACGATGGCAGGAGCGGAGAGATCGGATCGCGTACCAGTAGAGGGCGTCGGTGTTGTGGCTCATGCAGGCGATGATGCCGTTCTCCGGGAAGTTCTTGGCGACGGAGGCGTCGAGCGCCTGGTGGTACTGCCTCGTGAGCTGCGCGCGGCCGCCGTGGCCGGCGCCGAGCGTCTCCAGGATGCACTGCTCGTCGACCTTGACGCCGTCGACCCCGGCGGCGGCGAGGTACGCGTGCTGCTCGTCGTAGAAGCGGTACACGGCGCGCGGGTGCATGAGGCCGACCCCTGGGCGGTGATCCAGTCGGTCTTCATGCCGGGGTCGTTCTCGGCAACGCCCGGCGAGATCTTGGGGAACTGCATGCTGGAGACGTATCGCTCCATGCCGGCGGCGCCTGGACGGACGCCACCCCAGTAGCCGGTGATGGCGTGCCAGACGAACACGTACTTGAGGCCGTACTCTTCCTTGGCCGCGCGGACCACCGTCCGGATGCCGGCGGCTGGGTCGTCCTGGCTCTGGAACTTGCTGTTCTCCCTGATGCCGGTGAGCCGGGGCAAGCGAGGCTGCTTGGTCTCTCCTGCTGCGTCGTCGGGGTTGGGTTGTTGGTCCGTGCCCACGGACTGCCAGCCGTCGTCTATTATGACGAACTTGGGCGGCGCGCCGCCGGCGACGAGGCTGCGGAGCCCGGCCTCGACGCCCTCCTGCGTGACGTCCTGGTAGAAGGCGTCCCAGGTGCACCACCCGAAGTAGTCGACGATGCCGGGGAGCTTCTTCTCGGCGCGGACCCGGAACGTCTTGAGCGCGGTCTTAACCGCGGCGACGGCGCCGGCGATGGCCGCGAAGGGGTCGGACTCCGCGGCGCCCACGAAGAGCGCGCGCTCGAAGGACGCCGCGCGCGTGTCAGCGTCCCCCGCTCTCGACGCAGAGCTCCAGCGCGTCGCCCGCGCCGCCCTGGAGGCTGGCACGGAACGCGCCCTCGACGAGCGGGAGGAACACGACGTACGCCGCCGCGTCCTCGCCGCCGCCGGCGGCGCCGGCGGCCCTGGACTCCACGAGCAGGAACTGCGTCTCGTGTGGGACGTCGCCGCCCTTGTCCCCCATCCGCTGCGACATCCACCAGAGCTTGCTCCGGAAGCACGCCATGAACCGCACGTCCCTGCGACGACGATAATCGCAGAATTCACGTCATGAGCGGAATGGATCCAAAAAAAAAATCGCATTTTGCTCGTGTTCTCGGGGTCGATCGGCATCAGACCGTAAGGCGCCGAGGGAGACGACGTGGCGGGCGGCTAACTCGGCGAGGTCGGCGCCGAGGAAGACCCCGTCGACTGCTCCCCCCGCTGCAGCAGAGGACGCCGCTACGGCTGCGGGCACGCCGGACAGGATCGGCCGGCCGTAGACTGACAGCGTGCCTCCGGCGAGCTTGACGGATGAGGTGATCGTCATCTGCTCTTGCTCTCCCTTACTCCGACCGGGATGGTGTGACGCTACTCGACGGCCGGACCCTTTGGTCGCCGCGGCGACTAGGAGTCAGGATGGCAAGGTGAGTGGCAATATGCGAGGAGCAGTGGGTGGGCACGAAGGGTGGTACAGATATGCCGCTGCAGACTTGCAGAGGAGCGGGGAAGGCGGCGGCGAGCTGTGTCGGCCTTGGCGCCAAGTGCTGTCAGTCACAGATGCCAGCGGCAGCTCAACTTTGTTACCACTTGCTTTGCTGGATCTGAATCGAGTGACTGGTGACAGTGACACACTTGTCCTGTTTGTTCCTTTGAGGAATCCTTGGTGCGGACTCAGCGCCACATTTTACTACGTACAAGTCAAGAACGTTAACCATTACAGATTCATAGATAAATTTGACGGCCCACACTTAAACCAAAAGTTCTTATATCTGCTCTCCCCCCACGTGGCCACATGTTCATACTCTAACACGATGCTCATATAGATACTTTTCTTTACTGGTTTATTTGATATACTCTAGCTATCATGTATATATTTTACTCTCATTTGTAGTCGTCTCATTTGTATTGCTCCTCCATGTGTATTCTCATGTATTTTGTTGAAATATATTTGAGATGGAACCAATGTAAACTATCGCTTCTTACATTCATAATTTCATATACACATGGCTTTCATACAATGTACTATAACTTTGGCAGTTAGAGTACGTTTTTTATGAAGCAGTAATGTATAAGAAATGTTTAGCGTGTTTTGTTTTCCAGCTCGGGACATGCTCCATACCTGCACAGCATATTCCTGACAGAATTATTTGTTCGTTTCTGAACCCTTTCACTATTTTTTACATAGTGGTGTTTTCAGCAAAGTAACAAAGCTTTTAGTTTTAGACATTTTGACGCTCTGCACTTGGCCATTGTGACTTGTGAGCTCTTTCACCTGTACGGTACGTATGCTGAATTGCTGGTAGCAACTGCGTGCAGTGCAAAGTGCAGAAGCAGGGCAGCAGCTAGCATCTGAGGACTGAATATTCACCACAACACTGATTGGCCCAATTGCACAGTGACCACTGACCACTGACACAAATCAACTCCATGCATGATTGCAGATACTAAATCTTATCACCAGTGACCACTTGCTATAAATTAATCCATTGCATCGAAGAAAAAAATCCCAGCTGCTGTCGATCGATCCAGTGCCGCGACCGCCATTGGCGAAATATCTGATCCGATCCACGGCTTGCTTTGCTTGTCACACTAATCAACCGATCAACGGCCCATCACGAGCTTGTTGCTAGCCGGGTCATCACTCATCAATCATCATGGAGCAATGAGATCCATCTGTAATGGCGGCAATCCTTCAGCTTTGTCTATGCATGCTGGCATATGGGACAAGACAAAGCGCGTGCGCCGCCAAAGTGGCAAGCTGCAGATGCAGATCCATCAGAGAGAGAAAGAGGCGGGGCGAAAATTATCTGCGGCCGTCTGTCCGTGCGTCCGTCTCTCGAATCTCGATCGTTCTGATCATCATGGCGAGCCTAATTATCATCTGACGGACGATCTTTTGGTTCCGGCCGTAGCTGTAGCTTTCAAAGGGACACCACTTGTGTTAGCTTTTAGCCTTTTATTAGTGCGTGTGTATCATTAGCGTTGCACAGCTGATCACTCCAGCTATCATCCAGAGTACATACACCGTACTGATGAAGATCTGAAGAATAATATGTTGCAGGCTTGCTTGTAGTCAAGCTCTGTATCGTGGCACTGGCACATCGATCGTTGTCTTGATGACTAATTACAGGGACCTAGGTACGTACTACGCATCAGAAGTCGACCTCGCCCTCTCCCTGTCATGCATCCTTCCTTCTTCTATCTTTAGCAATATATAAACAGCAATGATTGGCATTATTTGTTTTGCGTGGCATCTTTCAGACATCTCTCTCTCTCTCTCTCTCTCTCTCTCTCTCTCTCTCTCTCTCTCTCTCTCTCCCTCCCTGCATTATTGACAGTAGATGGCGTGCTAGCCGATAGTGCTTTCTACTTCTAGCTACTAGCGGATAGTAGCTGCTAACCTGACGTGGCAGATTTTTCATCGAAATGGTATTAGGCCAAGAACACGGTGTAGGAGGAGTATGATTGATTGGCGCGGACAAGAAGATAAAAATAGGCATATAAAGACGTGCCGGCAACAATCTAACTGCACGTCGTCAGGTTCATGCAAGCAAACATTTTCTTTTGCCCTTTGTCTTTTGCCTTTTCCCTTGTCGCAATGCAGAAGGAACTTTTACAGTAATGATAGTGTACGCCTGGCCTCCTGCGGTAGTGCGGTTTCCATCCCGCGCTAGCCGGGCAATATACCACGTGAAAATTACTCGGTTTGGCTTGCCGACGACGACCAGCAGCTGGGGGCCGAGCTCGGCGGATTGGCACGTCCACTCGGATCCGCCGTGGCAGCCTTGTCGGCTCCGTCGCGCGCGCCGCGTTTCCCCGCACACGCCCTCGCCTCTGGGTCGCCCAATTGCTCGTCCGCTGCCGCCGCTGCGCGAGTCGATCGGTTCCGTGACTGAGCCACCAAAAGCAGCGGCCACACGTGTCGCTGGAAAATGGCTTGCGCTTGTCCATATTAACCTAGTATCACATTCTTACCTGCTTATTATGCTTAAATAAATATGAATATACTATGAGCTTCAAGAAAAAAAAAATATGAATATACCTTGGATAACTGATGTTTTACTTTTCTGTGGTCAGCAGATATATTTATTCTATTCAATGTACTTTTATTAAAAAAGGGCGGCAAAAACTCTATCACAATGTTATTAGAAGGAGAAAATAAAACAAGGTTTTGCTTAGTTTTTGAGTGAAAACCGACCCAAACTCAAATGAAGCATCCACTCTCCACTATTTTTTTAGTTTTTTTATAAATATGTTGTTTTCCCTAAAACAATGTTTATCTGCATGTCTTTATACATACTCATATTTTAATACATACATACACCCGCATGTTAGTATACCTTTCCTGTGGACCATTGGACGCGGGGAAAAAAAAACTCGTGCAAACAGCAACCGAGATGCAAGGCCATCTCTTAGGTTGTGTTATGGTGCTTTTTATTATACACTATTTATGTAATATCAGAGCTTGAGTTCGCATGCTAGGATGGTCTAGCTTTAGGTTATCTTTATCAACCTCCTAAAACGCTTGTCAGAGACGAGTCGTTTGTATGGTTAACTACGTTTCACTCTTGTTTCTAATATAACGATATGTAAATTCTTTTGTGCATAGAAGCAACGCACAGTACGACAGCATCGCCGCGGCATGGAGCCACTGATTAGCCCTAATGGACTATTGTACTGTGGCTGCTACTGTTACCAGCGGCACCAATCAAACGCGTACAGTATATGATATTTTTGCAAACCGCTATGGCTACCGACCCACCCATCTGCAGTCAGTGTCAGTCAGAGGCAGGCGTCCGTGAAAAGTGGCCGAGCCCAGTGGCACCCCTGCATGCAGCCGGCGCCATCTACCGCCACAACCGCCATTGATGAGCACGCCGCCTATCCACCGTTGCAGCTCCATCGGCATTCGGCAAAATGGCTCCCCTTCTCGTCGGCTTGTCGATCACTGTCCTCGTGCAGGTGCCGAAAGCGGCGAGCAAGATTGGACGGAGGTAGGCTAGTTGCTAGATATGGCAGCTTCAGAACAGACAAAGCGAGATTGGGAACACGTCATTTTCAGAGAGGGGCGCGAGCCGCTGCCATCGAGCAGCCAAAGTAGACGCAGAACCATATACTCCATTTCCAGCTGGATCGATCATTCAGTTCGAGGTCGGCATCGCCGAGATATTTTTATTTTTATTATAATTAATGGTTCCAAAGTGAGATGCGCATCATACACATTATGCTTACAGTACTATATATGCAAGATGATTGTGCCGGGGTCAAAGTGATATGATAAGCTTCTGGAGGCTTTCAGGCTAATGAATGATAGCTTGAGGAAATGATCATCCGTGCCATTGTCCAGTATTGAATATATACTAGTAGTAAAAAATTAGAGATAGCTAGGTATCTATCTGCCTCCAGCTTGCGCAAGCATCATCAGACTTCTCTGTCGCCTCGTGCATTCTTCCTTCTTCCTTTGGTAAAACCGCATTAAAAATTTTGCATTATTTGCTTTCCATCTTCCATACAGATCGTCCTTTTCTTCTTTTGCTTGTAGTATTTCGAAACATTGCACTATTGACTATTGTTGAGGGGAAAAGGGCCAAAAGAGCATATCCCCCCAGTCCCTGGTCTCCGTATTAGTATTGGCATATGACAGCGGTCCAGCGCATAGCTTAGCATGTTACTTCCTCTGTTTTAAATTATAAATTATTTTATTTTTTTATATCTATTTTACTATATATCTATACATAAAATAGATGAACAAAAAAAAAATCAACGTGACTTATAATTTAGAATGGAAAAAAGTAGAAGACTATGAGTAGCATAGCTGCTCACCTGACGTGGCAGGTTTTCGTCCCTATATCGATACGACGAAGGCTGATAGCTTATTGTTGTCTAAATAGTGAATACATGTGCCATTACACATGCACTAAATAATATTGCATGTTCATATAATAGGTTGTCTGAAAGATCAGTTGTATTAGATAAGTATATACGTATTTCGCGTGCAGATGGAGGAGCGTAGCACAAAACTATAAAGATAGATAGGATAATAAAGCGGTGGCTCCTCGCTAGCATTTGGCAAGAAGAGAACCTTTTTTTCCCCACACACGTATTTGAATCGGCTAAAAAGACAAGTGCTCGTTCAATACTCTCTCCTAGCATGGTCTTTTTTTTTCTAATAACATGGATCCCCATTTAGCTGGCTTAAACACGTTGCTATACTTGCTCTAAGTGATCATAGCATACTCGGTTGACCTGAACGAGATTCTATGCCACTGCTTGCGTACTAGGTCCAGTTCAGCATGCAAATAGACAATGATGGTCGACAAAGCCATAGGTCATGCAACGCAAAGCCCACCAAGGAACCATTGTCATTCTCTTTGACCTTGGGACCGGTCTATGCACGTTTCATGGTTGTCTCATAGCTAATTAACGAGATGCTAACTTAGATATATTTGATGACATGTCATTATGTCAACAAAAATTGAGCTCATAATCCTTGCTACTCACACCGAGCTTTCCTTCGCGTCAATCTTGTCGTCTTCAGTGCTTCTTCCCTTCCACATTTTGCCTCCTTTCCATGTGGACACAAAAGTAGGTGTGGCGGCCCATCAGTGGTGGTAGTGGTGCGAGTCACCAACATAATCCATGTAAACGAACACCCCAAGGCGATGGCGAATGGAGAGAAGAAAGGAGGCGATGACAAGAGGAAGAGATACCAAGCAGGCGACATGTTCCATTCTTCGCCACCTAAACCAGAGCAGTTGCCCCTTCTACCTTCGATGTCGTCACCACCGTAGCCTCCTCCTTTTTCGCTTGCTGTTGTAGATGGTGGATTGGATTTGAAGCAAACATTGACTCAAACCATTCACTCCAAAGAAACTACATTCCCTAAATTCATAACATGTTCCTTCGAGATATTTTATGTGAAAATTCTCTCAGCTGGTTTCTCATGATATGCCAAGTCATAGCAAGTCTCATAGAATTCTTTTTCTCATCGCCTTAAACCGCAAACATGGGAGGGCCACAGATCTTTAAAGTGGGTGTGGGTGTGTGGGGGGGGGGGGGGAGGGGGTCTACTAGTTCCATGTGTTTTTCCTATGAAAAATGAGTAAATTTCTGTGAAATATCTATATGATTTTTCCTAGAATTCCTGTTCCAAATGGGCGAATAGGCCCTAACGAATTGCTTACTGTGCAATTAGTAGATACTGAGGGCAGGGTCAACCCGGTGTCGCGGATCCGCCGTGGCAGCCTCGGCCCCCATCCATAGCGCGCCGCGTCGGTCCCCACGTCTCCCCCAACACGGCAACACCCACCTGAGACCTGCCCCCAGTTCACACACACGTCCTCTGGCTCGCCCAATCGCTCGCGCACGCTTGTCCGCCGCCGCCGCCGCACCAGTCTGTTCCATTTCCGTGACCGAGCCCAATCGGCCAATCCCCTCCGTTCTTCTGGATCCACCAAATGCCGCGCGGCCTGAGCCCTTGCCTCAGACGGAAGCTCTGCCGTGCCGGATATGAACAGGAGGCAACTCGACCTAACACAGCACGAGCCACGAGCACAGGCCACTGACCTCACCCACCCGCTCGTCACCCAATCCGATCCGGTCCTGTCCAGAACGTGCTCGCGCTCCCGCGCGCGTGCGCCTAGTAGGCTACGCTACGAGCACCAACAGATTTAACCGCCGCCGATGTCCGCGATGGCGCGGCGGCTGAGCTCCAGCTGCAGCAGGGCCGTCGCGTCCTCGTCCTCGTCCAAATCCATCCCATCTTCCCTGCCCCGCCGGCGCCGTATATATACCCTCCCTTCCCGCCCGCTGCTCCTCGCATCCTCGCCTCTTCTGTGTCCGGCGCTCCCTCTCCCTCCTCCCACTCCGAATCGGTGCGTGTGAATCCATCCCGAATTCGTTTCTGCCACCGTCGGTGTTCTTGTGTTCTCGTTTCAGTCTATCGGGTTGGTAGTAAAGGTGTTGATTTTGGCGTGTTGGTTGTGCTGGATCCGGGCGCAGGTGTTCGTTTAAGACTTTCGCGGCGGTAAATAGGTCGCCGCCGCCGTCGAGCAGCGTCTCGCCGATCCAGCAGCAGTCCCGGAGTACGAGAGAGGAAGCCGAGATGACGATCTCCTCGTCCGTCAAGCTCGCCGGCGGCACGCTGTCGGTATGCGGGCGGACGGTGCTGTCCGGCGTGCCGGACGCGGTGGTTGCCTCGTCGGCGGCGGCGGGGGGCGCGGTCGACGGGGTCTTCATCGGCGCCGACTTCGCCGAGCCGGCCGCCCGCCACGTCGTCTCCCTCGGCGACCTGAGGTACTCTCATTTCCGATCATCAGGGAATAATTGCGGAGATAGTGGTGATTTTGGATCTGTCTGACCCAATGTTCGTTGTTGGCACTTGGCAATTGGCATTGATTTCTGGCGATTCGGCAGCGGCGTGCGCTTCATGGCGTGCTTCCGGTTCAAGCTCTGGTGGATGGCGCAGCGGATGGGGAGAAAGGCGGCGACGTGCCGCGCGAGACCCAGTTCCTGCTCGTCGAGTCGAGGGCCGCCGGTGGCGAGGCCGCGGCGGCGGCGTACGTCGTGTTCCTGCCCCTCGTGGAGGGCGCGTTCCGGGCCAGCCTCCAGGGCGGCGCCGGTGACGCGCTGGAGCTCTGCGTCGAGAGCGGGGACGCCGACACGCGCGCGGCGTCATTCCAGCGCGCGCTCTTCGTGGGCGCCGCGGAGTCCGACCCCTTCGCGGCCATCTCCGGCGCCGTCGCCGCCGCCAAGTCCGCGCTCAGGATGTTCCGGGTCCGCGCCGAGAAGAAGCTCCCGGGCATCGTCGACTACTTCGGCTGGTGCACGTGGGACGCCTTCTACCAGGACGTCACCCAGGAGGGCGTCGAGGCCGGGCTCCGCAGCCTCATCGCCGGCGGCGCGCCGCCCAAGTTCGTCATCATCGACGACGGCTGGCAGTCCGTCGGCACCGACAAGTCCACCACCAACGAACCTGCCGGACAGGACGAGCCGCCCCGCCTGTCTCGGCTCACCGGCATCAAGGAGAACAGCAAGTTCCAGAACGTGGACGACCCGGCCGCCGGCATCAAGACGGTGGTGCGCGCGGCGAAGGAGGAGTACGGGCTCAAGTACGTCTACGTCTGGCACGCCATCACCGGCTACTGGGGCGGCGTCCGGCCCGGCGAGCCCGGGACGGAGCACTACCGCTCCAGCATGCAGTTCCCCAAGGTGTCGCCGGGCGTCATGGAGAACGAGCCCGGCATGAAGACCGACGTGCTCACCGTGCAGGGCCTCGGCCTCGTGCACCCGCGCGCCGTGTACCGATTCTACGACGAGCTCCACGCGTACCTCGCCGCCGCCGGAGTCGACGGCGTCAAGGTGGACGTGCAGTGCATCCTGGAGACGCTCGGCGCCGGCCACGGCGGCCGCGTGCAGCTCACCAGGCAGTACCACCAGGCGCTCGACGCCTCCATCGCCAAGAACTTCCCGGACAACGGCATCATCGCCTGCATGAGCCACAACACCGACGCCCTCTACTGGTACGCGATCCGATCTTCTCGCTCTCACAGTTCTGACCTTTGAAAATTCTGGAGAATTTACATGGAACCATTGACCGATTTGATGGTGACTGCAGCTCCAAGCAGACAGCGGTGGTGAGGGCTTCCGATGATTTCTACCCGAGGGACCCCGTGTCGCACACGATCCATATCGCCTCGGTGGCGTACAACAGCGTGTTCCTCGGCGAGTTCATGCTGCCGGACTGGGACATGTTCCACTCGCTCCACTCGGCCGGCGAGTACCATGGCTCGGCTCGTGCGATCAGCGGAGGCCCGGTCTACGTCAGGTTGGTCAATTCGTTGCAGCCTTGGACCTTGGTTGTCGGTTCAGACTCCTCAGCATTGTTATGCCTATGTCTGGTTGAAAGCGATTGCTGAACTGTGTGTTCTTGGCGATGAATTTGCAGTGATGCACCCGGGAAGCACAACTTCGAGCTGCTCAAGAAGATCGTCTTGCCCGACGGCTCCATTCTCCGCGCGCGGCTGCCAGGCCGGCCGACCAAGGATTGCCTGTTCACGGACCCGGCACGCGACGGCATCAGGTGAGCTCGATCCCCTTTTGTTGCATAATCTGGCTGGCGTTGTTTGGAGCAATCGTGTGTTCTGACACTGCCATGGCATGAATCCTTCCTGCAGCCTGCTCAAGATATGGAACATGAACAAGTTCACCGGCGTGCTCGGCGTGTACAACTGCCAGGGCGCGGCGTGGAGCTCTGAGGAGAAGAAGAACGTGTTCCACCGTACCGGCACCGAGGCCCTGACCTGCGGCGTCAAGGGCAGCGACGTCCACCTCATCTCGGAGGCCGCGACGGACCCCGAATGGAACGGCGACTGCGCCCTGTACCGACAGGCCAGTGGCGACCTCGTCGTCCTCCCGTGCGGCGCGGCGCTGCCCGTCTCTCTCGAGGTCCTGGAACATGACATCCTCACCGTGTCACCGATCAAGGTCAGTCATTGCCCGTTTGGCAAGTCGATGTGAGTGAAGTTGGTGAACAAGTGACTGATGAAATGTGTTCAAAATGCAGGACTTGGCACCAGGTTTCAGGTTCGCCCCGATCGGGCTGGTCGACATGTTCAATAGTGGCGGGGCGGTGGAAGGCCTGACCTACCACCTCCTCGGCGGCGCAAAGCAGATCGACGGCGGCAATGGTTCCGCCTCTGGCTCCGAGGCTGTCGGATTGGTGTGTATGGAGGTGAAGGGCTGTGGAAGGTTCGGTGCCTACTCTTCAGTCAGGCCAAGGAAGTGCATGCTGGGTTCAGCCCAGCTCGAATTCTCCTATGATTCTTCCTCGGGGCTGGTGGTTCTTCAGCTGGAGAAGATGCCCAAGGAGAGGGTACACAAGATTGTTATTGAGTTGTAGGGGTGGTATTGGCACCACTGGTACAAAAAATTAGGTTCATTGGTAATCACTAATCAGAGTCCACTCTGATGAGTATAAAGTTGCAGTAGCATATTGATGGTAGGGACTGAGAGTGGTGTATGGTTTGATAGTGCAAATCTGATTCATGATGATTCAATTGAAGGGAATATGCGCATATTGTCCAACTGTTCTGCTTGTCTGAAGTCTGAACAACTGGCCTTCGGTGTTTTATTGCAGTATACTTCCAATCTCTCGCTTCCAAACGTTTCAGTATGACTGTATGAAGCATATGGCGCAACAGAGTATCTTATCTACTGACAACTGCTTTACCTAGAAAACCGTAATTAGTTTTTTTTGTGTATCAATTGCGTCCCAACGGACTTTGAACTCTGCGCAAAGCACGTGTTCAGGGCACCGTCATGTTGGCAACTTGGCATGCCTAGTTGATGATCCTCACAAAACACAATAGGACGAATCAAGCCTGGTTATATATGTGGTATCATATCATATCATCATATCATATCATATCATATAAGATTAGCTTAAATGAACAGTCATACAGTAGTGTCCTTTATTGGTGGCCGTCCGATCCGAACAGCATCGATCCATCCCGGCCCTCCACCTCATCCGCGTCAGCCGTGGCCACGTCCCCGTGCCTCCGGAACCTTCCCTGCCTTTTCGACTTTTCCTCGCCTTATCTCCCGCGGCAGCGGCACACGGCCATCGACCCGACTCCTCAATGCCTTGCGCTGAGGACGCCCGGAGGAGGAGGAGCGCCCTACCCACCGCTCCGGCGAGGTGGAGCTGCTGAGCGCCGCCGCCGCTGATGGGTGTTGCACCGGCCCTGGCCCCTGTTACAGCGCCACTCCTCCTCCTCAACTCTCTTCCATGGCACCGATCAACTCTCCTTCCCCTCCCAACCGTTCCTCTTGATGGGATTCGTCTCGCCTGATGTTTTGTACGATCATATTGGATTCTATGGTTTCGTTTTGTCTTTAATTGCTCCTTTCTCCTTGGTTTCCCTACACGGGATTCGCCGCCACTCCATCTCGGCCCGCAGAGTCATCCTACGCTCCACGTGCCTCCGGATGGGGAAGGTGTGCGTCGTCAGGCCACATCGGCTGCCAACTTGGTGAATCTTTCGCCAACAAGTTGGACCACAGGTCCTCTTCTTGATCCCTTTTCTTCCACCACTCAAGCATTCAGCAATTGTTCCTATGCCTTTGTTTCCTTTTCAGGCACGCACCTGTGTTTCCAGCAGATGACGCCAAGGCTGACAAGACTGAGGCAGGTATGCATTCGATTTCCACACTGTTTTTTCGTAGTTGACTGCATGAATCGTAGTATATATATATGTCTTACCAACGTCAGATTCTTGGTTTATAAATACAGAGAGAGACGCAACAACTGTTTACAAAATTAGCACACAAGACCTACAATGTTGGACGATTTATAGACATGGCCCAACAAAGGACTAACAATGCTCTTTTAAAGGCTTGACATGTCATACCTTTTGAGGTAAACAATAAGGACTTCTCCCTATCCAAATGTTGGCCAAATGGTCGACCCTTTACGTAATTCTGAGCCTTGCTTGCCAATATTATACAGGAATGCCGTTTCTGGAGTGATCATAGTTATGTACATGGTACTGAAGTGTTTGAAATCATCGTTTTGGTAAATTGATTTGTTTTTGCAGGTTCAGTGCTCCACAAGTTACTTTTTGCCATTCTTATCATTTTGCTGAGCTGCCTTTTAGCTACAAAGGTACCCGCTTTGTGTAGTTTCATAAATGTAGGCTCTAATTACTTCAGGATTTAATTTGTGGACCATTTTCTACCTATGGATGTGCTGCAGGAATATTGAGGGATTGAAGGTGCCTTCTGCAAAGCATGGAACAACTCTTCTATCTTCCTCCATGTGTTGTTTTGGAAAGATAAACATGATTGATTGAAATTATGTGCATTTCACCTGATTGAATCAATCAGTAACAAATTGTATGCCTACTGCATATCCAGTCCTCCAAGTAATATACTGCTCTTGTGTATATCTTCATGGCCTCTTTCTCAACATTTTTCTCCTCAAACCAATATTGCAGCCTCTGTTTTCCTGCTGGTATATATATTTCTCAAGCGATTGGTCTACTATTTCTGTTTAAAAGGATCAACAACATTGTTCTGCTGCCCATGCCAAGAGGGATGCAATGCACCATCTCTGTTCTGCTGCTGGTCTATTGGCCCCAGATCTCACTGCATGCTACGTGGTTGTCCCAGCAACCAAGAGTGAGCTGTATGGTCCAAATGGACCTCCACTTAGCTATTTGTGATTCCACTATGAGGATGCAAATGATTAATGAGAGCATGGGGACTACAGAGGCTTTGGTCCTGTGTATGATAGGGTGAAATTCCTTGCCTCATGCTTGAAATGTGCTCAATGCTTTTGGTTAACTTTGAGAAAAAATATTACTATAATGCAGGTTATACAGTTACTACTGTCTTCCTCATTTAAATTCCTTGATCAATACTTCAGATCTGCTTAATGCTTTGGCTAACTTTGCCAAGAAGATTACCATATGCAGGTTAAACAGTTACTGGTATCCTTCATTGATCGTTGTATCAGTACCTTTGTAATTTGGGCCAGCTTCTGAAAATAGGATGCCGGTGGCCAAGACGACTAATTGTTTTTATCAATATCAGGTGCTTCAAGACAACTGTGTCAGCAAGGACAAAATGCGAGCCTGAGCTAAAGGATTGAAATTTTTTGCCAAAATGTTGCGGGTACCGTTCTCCATATATTTTTCTATGCAAAACTCCATATATTTTTCTATGCATTTTGCAAGCTGTTCAGTGTATTCCATGATCTAATTATACCTAGGAACGCACCAGAACTTTTTTTTTTGAATGCCTCTCATCTGGGTACAGCTGTAGTATCTGTTCATACAGACACGCACGCCCCACTCGACACACGCACACCACACACAAAAAAAAAAAAAAAAAGGAACGCACCAGAACTGACAAGAAATATTCATCCACAGGATGGGGCTTGACAAAAGATTGTGATGTTTCTCTGACGCCAAAAAAGGGACATGTATCAGGTTCTTTGGTCTAACTTTCAAAGGGAATGAAATTGTTAAATTCTATGTTCAAATTGTTTTAGCACGTAGATTCACGGCAAAAGATGTCTGTCACAATATTAGTGGTGTTCGATCCAACATTTACAGTCCAATTGGCCAGTGGGATGTGATACAAGACTCGAGACTACTACCCTGTTCATGTGCTGCTCAGCTTAACGGTGCTGTATCGGTTACTTCTTCACTCCTAATTGCAAATCCAAATTTAATGAATCTTAATGTCTTCTATGAAATGGAAACAATAATTAGCACAACCCTAAAACAATATGATCTCAAGTTAACTTTACTTTAAATTCCATAGAGTAGGCTGTTTATGTTTTTTAATTGCTCTTGATAAATAATATTCCTATCCTGGAATAGCTCTTGCTTTTCTGCTTTATTAGTGAAACATTCTTGCTTTTCGCAAAAAAAAGTGAAACATTCTTGCTAATGTCAACAGTCAGTCATATATGTAACTACTAATACAACAAGAAAGTTTCTCATCTGACTTCTATAATTTATGGGAATTGGCTATATACTGCAACACTAAGGTCATACCATCCTTTTCTTTTACAGATATACCTACAGAGTCTTAGTTACCCTGCTGAATATTGACTGGATGGCATAGAGCACCTTTGGGGGTTAATATCATGACATTATTTGATCAGTATGATAGTTTAGTGTCGTCTTTTTCCCAATCCAAGTTATTTCATCTTTTTGTACAAATCAAAACTTATTGCTATGATTAGTTTCATTCTACATACATATATGTACTTTCAAATTACTCTGCCTCTGCTCTATCCTTTTCACTTGAGTCTGTACCAGAAAGGTAACTGAATAGGTCTCCTCTCCCCCCTGGCCCTCTCCCAGCCGCCACCACCGGCCGGCGCCCGCCGCCCGGCCCCTTCCTCCCCCGCCCCCCCTCTCCCCCACATCTCCCCCCTCCATATCCACCTCGCCACGGACCCTCACGGGGGGGGCGCTGCCACCTCCGGCGGCGGCGGCGGCGCCCGCCGGACGCCCCGCCTCCACCGCCGCTTCCCTCCCTCCCCCACCTCTTCCCTCCCCGGATCCGCCGACCCCGCCTCTCCAGCCGCCGGTGCTGCGCACAAGGCGCCCTTGGCCTTGTGAGCGCAAGCGCCCGCCGCCGCCCCGCCCGGTACCCGGGGGGAGGCAGCGCGCCCAGCGCCAGGCGCCGCGTAGCGCACCATTACCCGCTGGCAGGCGGCAGCGCCTTGATGCGCCCGCCTCCGTCTACCCGGCGCCCGGGTAGTAAGCGCCAGCGCGTAAGCGCCCGATACGCCGCCGCGCCGGCCGCCCGTTACCGTGCTTCTGGCGCGCCTTGCCGGGCGCCCAGGCGTCGCCGCCCGGCCGCCTACGCCGCCCGAACGCCAGCGCCCGCCAGAACCCGACCCGCGCCCGTTACCCGTCGCTGTCATTGAACCGCGCCCGCCGTCGCCCGTCGGCCCAGGCACGCCCGCCAGACCACCGCCGCCAGCCCGCGCCACAGGTGCCGCCGCGGGAGTACGCGCTCATAGGCGCCGCCCGATGCCATCGCGGCCGCTTGGAGGCTGCGTTACGGGAGCACCCACCTCAAACGTGCCCGCCCCGCCGCGCCGGTGCTTGATGTTTTCCCAAGCGGCGCCCTTCCGACCACTGAGCCCCCGGAGGAGCCGGGCCCTGGCTGCAGCGGCGGCCGCACCTTGCCCGGCCTTCATCACGTCGCCCGGCACCCTCGGCACCCGCCGCGACCCCGCCGTCACCGATCCGTTTCTCCGCGCCGCGGCACCTTGCCGCCGGGGAACGCTGGACGCCTGGGGATGCCTCCAGCTGCGGTAAGGGCGCTCTCTCCCGACGCCACCCCTTCTTCCCCGCCTGGTCGGTCCAAGGCGGCGAGGTGGGTGGACGGAGATCTCACCGACTGCTCGACGATGACGATTCATTGGAGCCGAGGCCCCTACATCACAAAAATTTCGATCAAGTTTGCCCCTGGGACACTGTTGAGTTCGACCTAGCCTCGGGCTAGTTCTCTAGCTGGGAGTTGGGCAGGGAGCGCCGCGACCGGGGTCACCACGGGTGACTTCCGCCGTGGTCGGCCCCCCCGCCCCGCAAAGCCGGGCCGATCCAAGCGCCGCATGCATCGCCTCTGTTTAAGGTGTTGGTAGCTTAAGGCGGAGGCTCCCCGCACGTGCCGGGTTCACGCTTGGGCCTAGCTAATCGGCTGCCGCCTGGGGCCGATCAGCACCCTCCACTGAAGCCCCCGCCAGGGTGCCCGGCCCACCGGGCCAAGTTGTCCTGGGCCGCCGGCTGCACCGACAATGACGGTTGCAGCTTGTCTTACACGCTGCCCGAGCCGAGCGCGGTTGCACGCCGCACTGCACGGCCGCAGCGCCATCGGGCTAGCCGGGCGAGGGTACCGACCACGGCCGGGAGGTCCCGACCGCTCAATTGCCTCTCCACCGCCCACCGAGTCGCCACCGCAAGAGACCCCCGCCGCCCGGCCCGCAGAAGCATCAACCACTACGCTGGGGCGAATGTAAGCCACGCGCCCATCGCGGGACCGGTGCGGCCGCTGGCGATGGCCGCTTGCTCATAGCGGCGCGGGTGACTCGGGGGGTCCCCCCGTGGCGCCTGGGCGAGCCACGCCCGCCGCGCACGCCCGACCTACCATCGAGCGGGCGCCCGGCATCGCCAACGAGGAGGGCGAGCTCTCGCCTCCGTGGTTGGTCCACACGCTGCGGTAGCTTTTCGCATCCTTTCCGCCGAGGGCGTCCTACGGCCATCGCCTCAAGGTAGCCGACTCGCAATTTAGGGACCAGTCGTCATCCGCCACTTCGGCTTGGGGCCCCAGGCCGCACCCGGCCCTCACCGCACGAGGGCCGCCCAGGACGGAGACGATGTTACCAGCGATGGCCTGGCTGAGCTCGCGCGGTCAGCCTTCCACGGGCCGGGGACGCACCTACGCCGAGGTGGTCTCCAGCACACACCCCTCCGCACGCCAGCGCTTCCCCGTGGGCCAACGACACGCATACGGTGGGCGCCCCCTACCCGCCGTGGCGCCGACCGCACCTGCGCCCCTCGCGTCTCACCACCGCCAGGACCTCGCCGCCCAAGATCGCAAGAGAAGATGGCGCCGCCGTGGCGCCGAGGCGCCGGGCCGCCAGCTTGATCGGCCACCGGCTGGCGTTGCCTTAGGCGCAGGATGCAGCGATCAAAAAAGGCGCCAAGTGCTCGGGGCGGGAGCGACCGCCCGCCGGACGCCCGAGTGCACTCGCCATCGTCGTCCACCCCGCTGTGGCGCCGCCGTCGAGCCTTCGCGTATGCCGCCGCCCGCATACCCCCAGGCCGCCGGACAACGGCCCTCGAGGCCCAGGCTGCAACTCCCGTAGCTAAGCGTGATGCGCCACATCACGGAAAGCACCACCACTGCCCCCGAAAGCTCCCGCCTCGGGAGCTCCATCGCTGGATACGACACTGGAAGCCCCGAGCCAAAGAGCAATCGACGCCGGGGCGGTGGGTGGCGACCAGTGCTCTTTCACCAAGGGCCCCATCGCGAGCAAGCCGTCAGCGCCCCATCCCGCCGATATGGCGGATACGGAGGACACTGGGGCGTGCCTCGATGGTAGCGACGACACTGGGATGCGGATGGCTGCGCCCCCCGCCAGGATTCGAAGGCCGCAAAATGGGAAACCCTACTCCCCGGGTGACCCAAAGTTGCAGCCGGGAGGATGTGGTGAAGCCCACCCGACGCCGCTTTTGATCCCTGAACCCGGGCCGAGCGCCCTGTGCTTGGAAGCTCTCCGCCTAACGCCCGCCGGGCGCAAGCGGGCCCCGAACGCAGTCGCCTCCCAGGGAGGGGGCCTCCATTGAGCGACTCCCCACGGGTCGAGGTCCTCCACTAGTCTTCGCCTCGAGGAAGTTCGAGCGGCAGATCCCGCGCAAGAACGCCTCACCTCTTGCATTGCCGCCAATCTCCCCGCCATCGCCACAGGCCTGGTTGCCGAAACGGAGCCGAGAATAGCCGAGCAACCCCCCGTCGAGGGTGCCTGCTTTCTAAGCGCGGGGAGCCTCGCCATGAAGCGCTTAGGATTCTTGAGGAGGCGCGAACAGAGGCCGACACGGCGATTTAAGAAGGCATACGATAGCATCTTCGTGGACAAGCTCTACGCCGCCCGCACGCCGAGGCCATCGGGGTGCTCTTCTTCCCGACCTGGCCCAGTCCAGCGGCGGAGGAGTCGCGGGGGCTCACACGCCTAGGCGACCCCGAGGGCGAGGCGGCCGACCCACGTCGTTAATTCGCGAGTAATAGCTTCTAAGCCCGGCGCTTAGGGAAGAGAGCTTCTTGTAATACTTGTAATTCCCAAGCGAACCGTTTGAACAATGTACTAACAAACTCCTTTCTTAAATACAATGACGCGCAAATCTTTTGCGTGTTCGAGAAAAAATTACTCTGCCTCTACAATGTTAGGCTTCACAAATAACTGGTCTCAGTCCAGTGGCCAATCTTGCTTCTATATATCTGTTGATTGGACACTACCATATTTGGATCAAACTGTTGTGGCCCTGTTGATAACTGATATGATTTACAATACTAGCATACAGCTTGCAAATTTTTGAGTGTCCTTTGTTGTGCCCGCGGCAACGCGCGGGGTTCCTGCTAGTATAGGAATAGAGCATACTGCTGGATGCTTGTGCCTTGTCCCCCCTGTTCCTGCTTTGAGAGGAGCAGATCAGGGCCTTCCTGTGGCGTGCAGCCCATGTGGGACGGCACAGGCCTCTAGTTTGCAACGATATATATAGCCCATTTGGCCCATTAATCCCTAGCCCAAAAATTTGTTTTCCTCGTCGCCCTGGCGGACTTCCGTAGGCTGCACGGTGTTTAACTTGGCTAAGCGAGGCTTATTTTTCCCACTAAAAAACTTGACTAAACAAGGAGATACATTGAGCAAAGTGTTTGGGCTTGATCTACCTCAATTTGTAGCCAGCCAGATTCTTCTTGCTGTCCTGAGAGAGCCAAATCGTCCCCCTGTTTTCAAAATAACAAATGACGCAAAGATGGTTTCACTGGCATGGCTGAGGTGCAATGGTTGGTGGCTAAAAAAACTTGTCTGAGCCAGAAATGCATCTTAAGCATCCATTTTTAAATGCCTAGGCCCAAGATATAGCAGGTATTTGTCTGCCAGGCCTCCAACAACAACATCCCGATTCCTGGAACCGACCAGGCGATCGGAAGGATATCATAGCACATGCAAATGCATGTCGGAGATCCCGGTCATCATCCTTCATCACCTCGGACGGAAGGGCTGTATGCTGTGCCATGCACGCCTCACACGCAGCCTTTTCTCCGCGTTCACGAAACTTATCACTCCTTTTCGCCGATTGCACGAAACATGAAGTACGACGTGGCGACGTGCAGTGGATCTAAAATGATACACAAGATTACAGAAAATCTAGATTAGATGATCGAGAAGTTGAGAACAACGCTATATATAAAGACAAGCAGTTTGCAACCCTCCCATCCGTCACTCTGCCACTGCTATGTAATTACAGAGCCCAGCGAAATCCCTCTCGTTTTGCTCAAAAGCTCCGAGATAATAACAAAAAAAAAGATACCCAACAAATTTTCTCATGGCTGCCTTCGCCATAGAACCTGAACACAGAAGAGCGTCCGGCGGCACGGACCGTCCTCTCAGCTCAAAGCACCGGCGGCGCCTCCTCAGCCACCTCCACATCCAGGTCCCCGTTCCGGCGAGCTCCGGCTGGTCCGGCCACCCCTCCGGTCCAGCGTCAGCTCCCTGCGACTACCCACACGCCGCCAGCGCCCCCGCCCAGCACCACCAGGACCTGCCGGCGTCGCCGTCGCTGCTCCGGTCGCCGACGGCATGGATCCGATCGATGGGCCACGGCTTCGGGTCGTCGGGCAAGCACACGCTCCGCCGCGGCGCCGGGAACTTCCACTACGACGCTCGCAGTTACGCGCAGAACTTCGACGAAGGTGGACGCGAGGAGTACACGTACTTGTCGCCCAGGCTCCTCTTCGCGTCGCCGCACCAGGTATCGCCGTCGCCGTCGCCGTCGTCGAACCAGGACGTTCGCGGCGGCAGTAGCGACGGCGAGGAGCCACCGCGCGAAACATTGCGTGTGTGAAACGTATTACGGTTCTTTCACTCTCAAGCTACGGACGGTTCTTAGCTGAACACCCTCGACTACTATTTGTATTGGAATCCCTACGCTAACTGAGCATGTTGTCCTCACACTTTTGATTTCCCTCTATAAATTCTTTTGAAGGTAACCTTGTCCGAGTTGCCAAGGCGACATTTCGGACATCCACTTCTTTCGGAGACTGGTGCCACCGTTCCTTGGAAGAACTGGCATTTTGACTCACACCGGCGGCGGTGGTTAAATCATGCTTCACAGTTATGACGTAGGGGGCCTATATGGCATATGAGGGCAGTCCCAATGCCTGAATCTGACTCAACTAACTTCTTTCCTATTCGCTTACACGGTCGCTCGACGGAGCTCTACAGGCAGCGTTGCCGAGTGGTCGCACGTGCAAGGAGCTCAGCCCCAAGTCCTTCCTGTAGGACTCGAGCGCTGCTGCCCCCTTCTCCATGGAGCTCTCGAGCGAGTTGTCGAACTCGTACTTGGCGACAGTACGCCATCCCCGTCCCAGGCAGCCACGCACGAGCTCCGTGGGTGCCGGCAATGGCGCAGCTTGAAGTAGGAGATCCGAGAGAAGAAAGGAAAGCACCAGTTTCTCCCCAACGCAGAATACGTCGTCTCCTCGTGCATCGGCACACGTGAGGACTTCGTTTCCTTCTCAAGAAACGGTTTCTCCTATTTTTCTTCTTTCTCCATAATAAAACTAGTGCCATATCAATAATTTGCTTAGTTGGCAATATAATTAAGAGAAACAGAAACTATCATAAATACACTATTGGAACTGCCCTAATCGAGCCGCCAGTAGTAGTTTTAAGTCAGGTAGTAGAATATCTTAACGCTTAATAAGGCAAACAATTCCTCGAACTCAACTAGGCATCTGAGCAAAGGAGTGCAGAAGCCCAATTGTTTGGCTATATGTATCCAACCATGCATTAACAAAGCTAGAGATGTCTGCATAACACTAAGGCGCAGGACAGCAGGATATGATCTATCTCTTCAATGCCAATCGCAGTGCTGTGTGCATTTGCTAAGTGCTAATGGAAACTAATCCTTTTCCGTTCCGTTGAACACATTAATCCGGGCACAACGAAAGAACACGATCAGCGGATCAAATGGAATCCTGACGCCGGATAGTACAAACACTGGATGAGCAGATCGACGACTCGATCTGGGGCCAAGTAAGAACTGAAAGGCTGGTGCAAGTCAGGTGATTGGTCATATCTCTGCTTCCGCAGCTGCATGCTCACCACTCATCACGCCCACAGCCGGGTGGCCCATAGGCAGCGACAGAAGGCAGCTTTCTTCCCCACAGCGACGGCACGGTACACGGAGGTAGGGTAGCCAATTCCACGGAAAAGGTGCCTTCTTTAGATTCTAACTTTTTTCACCCTCTCTCCATCACATCAAGATTTTATCCACATATATGAGGTATTAAATATAAATAAAAAAAATAAATAATTACACAATTTAATTGTACATCACGAGACAAATCTATTGAGTCTAATTAATCTATGATTAGACAATATTTACCACATATAAACGAAACATACTACAGCTGCAAAGGAAATTTTGCCACCTTTTCCCCCAGTCTACTCCCGGCCAAGGGATTCTGCATCGACGCCCCGTCCATCCGAGGCACTGTTGCCTTTAGCCCCGGCACTGACGCCTGGGCCCCCGGCTCACAGTCGCACGGCACCACGGCCCCACGTGCAGTGCAGAGCGTAGCGGCTATGGCTAGCAGTAGCCGGGTGGTCGTCCTGTGTCAGGTGCGGGCGTGCGGCACGCCTGTTGCTGTAGCTTTCTTTCACCTTTGATTGAGATTTTGATAGTTGGGGTCAATCCGTCGTACGTACGGACTATACAAGTTTTACCTGCTGATTCTCGCGCCATGGTTTTTCACTGTGCGCCCGAGGAATGAAGCAGAAGATTCACATTCATTGGTAAACAGGACAGGTACGTACTACGTAGTGCCACAAAGGAACATCAGGATCTTCAGTTTCCATAAGTTGCACACATTACATTGTGAGATTTGACGGAGAGAGAGTATATATGTAAGGGCACAAGGAACACCAGGATGATCTTGAGGTTGCATACATTGTGAGATTTGTAGTAAGTCTTCCCGGCTTGCAATTGTAGCTCTAG
>JADLZL010001426.1:0-63262 GCA_015844335.1 Chrysopogon serrulatus
CATGCATGAAGACATGTTTGAACAAGTGAAAATTAACTACAAGTTGAATCATAACCAAGCTCGGCAATTCGGTAGGCTCGGGGGTCCATGAAGAAGGAACTAACAAACTATCACGAGTAAACCTATCAGAACTTGCATACGCGCATACGACACTCAATCCTATCAAGATCTAAACGTTTCTAGCGTGCAGAACCCGCAACATGTAACAATCTAGATTGATCTAATTCGGCCACTTGAGCATATGATCTATTTATCGTGACAATAAAAGAATAAGAACGTTAAAAAGCGAATAGATCTATAAAAGTGTAGAGTCGAAACTAATCAATCTAGATCGGGCAAAAAGTGTTACAAATAATTAAAAAGCACTAAACACATGCAACACGTGGTAACTTAATGAATCTACTAGATCTTGCCAAATCTAATAGAGCGATAACTAATCCTTGCTTAAGCTAAACTATCAAGCGGGCGCTGCCGCCGCGACCATCTAGTCGAGATAAACAAAGCATAAACAAAGACTCGATAACTATCTTGCCTCGCTAAGCTATCAAGCGGGCCTTTGCCGCCGCGGCCATCTAGTCGAGATAAACAAAGCATAAGCAAAGACTTCACGATCATCAAGCGGGCGCTTTTGCCGCCGCGGCCATCCGGTCGAGCGAACAAGACTACTTGCATCAACGTCTAAATCCACCGCATGATACTAGACATGATAGCAAGGTTGCGGGAACTTCACACGGTCGGCGGATCGATGACTCCTCTCGAAGAACTTCGGCGACCGCGACAAAAAGGGACTCGAAACTTGCGCGGGGCGGTTGTGTTGATTTGATTGTGAATGCATTTTACAATGGTCGGGGTTTATATTTATACCCTGGACAAACATAAGTCCTAAACAGAATACGATTACAAAGATATTTAGGCAACACAAAGCCGTCGTCTTTATCCTTCTCGGAATTGTCACGTTTCTTTCCTTTAAAAGTCAATCGCCTTTTGCTTCCCCAAATAGAGCTATTGTGTTTGAAGATAACGCCGCCGTGGTGACCGCTTGCCGAAAGCGACCCGAGCCGGTCGTATGGATGCGCTTGCCGAATAGCTCAAAGTTAGCCGACCCGCACACCCATTTGCGAGCAGCGTTGAATTCACCTTTCTCATATACCTTGCCGAATCGGCCCATTTTTGTCATTGACCTTTACCAAAATCGGTGTTAACACATGCCCCCTCAATTTCGGGATAAAAGTGATTTTATTCGAAATTGACCCTAAACTTTGTTCCTCATTTAGGTCAACAGCATTTCAAACTTGTAGCGCCGCCCGAAACACGAGTCCTTGATCTTAGATTCAAACCCTCTTCGGGCTTTCAATGGCGACCCGGGATGGAGTTTAGGGGTAATCCTTGCTTTTCTCATGTATTCGGCAACTTTCAAATCGACCCGTCGTTTTCCTTCGACTCATTTTCCCCCTGTTGTCTTGTTCTCTGAAGGAATACAAGGGCGAGATTTTGATTCCCTATCACGACAAACCACGATTCTTATTTCTGGGTCAATGGGAGGCCCCGGCCGATTGAGTTCGTAGAAGGAGACCATGAGGATTCCTTTCAAATGCGGAGTTGCGCGCCGCCCGAATCGGTGGCCAAACACCTTCAAAACTTGGCCTTTTCCTCCAATTACCGGATGGCGAAAGTGGTATCGGAGGATCTTTGGACAAGCGGCGATCCTTTGGGATTCTCAAGACATCGGCATTGCTTGGAACTATCATTGTTAGAACACTCGGAATGACTCCCCTCGATAGCGGCGGCTCACTTTTGGTACGATGCCATTGCGCCTTTATCTTTGGCCATGGTCAATGTCATTTACTCAGGCTGATATCTTTATGATGGCCCGGCCTCAATGTGTGGAACGGTGTACCCCTCCAAATATAAGAATAGCGGTAACGAAGGCGGTCAAATCGGGGAAGTGGATGGACAAAATACATCCAAACTTACATGTCATCAGTCTTTGTGGGTGACAAAGAATATAAGGCTTTCATGAACATGTGGTTGTCTTGATTCATCTTCTATGGTAAATCTAATGAGCCAACTACGAATCATATGGTGATGGTGAAGACTGATTGCGCCGGTATTTTAGTCCCCTTGGGCAAATATCTTTTAGGGTTTTGTCTATCATATGATGCGTCGGATCACCGTCGGATCTTGTGACCATGGAGAAATCCTTTGTGTAAATGGTCCTTGGTGGTTCGTTCAAATGTGGCTGCGGTTGTATATGCACCGAGATAGTCTCTGTGGACCTTTATGACTTAGGCTTCCCTTCGGTTAATAGTCTTTGAAGATGATTGACAAAAGAAAGCTTGTCGGACATATGGGAAGCGGCATCTACCATTGTCATTAACATGGATATAGGCCATTTGTTCAAAATTTGTTCTTCAAAGGCTTTGACAATGTGATTTGGCTCCCCTATAGAGAATGAAAATCGACTTTGCCTTGCAAGTTTAGCTATGAGGCTGGCTGCTTTCGGATAAAGTGTCCATAGATATCTTTAATTCTTTCATCAAGCCACGTGTTACGCGGTGAGAATTTCATCATGGGAGGATCTTTGTGCCCTACTTACGAATTCTACAACCCAAACATGGTGGCTAGGCAATTAGGGTGTGGGACGAGTTACCTCCAAGGCTATACCTTTCAAAAACTATAAGGCCCGAGGGGAGAAAATAGGGGATGAAATAGAAGCCAAGAAAATTTTTGAACTTGGATGGGGGCTGCCATCATTTATGCCTTCTCCTCTAGGATTAATAGATCGGCCCATCCCTCTTTTACTTCGGTGGCGGGGTGGCGTGCCCATATCTTCAATATACCGGTGCACCCTCTATGCGGGATCTACAAGCTCAATTTGCCTCGATAGTGAGGTAATTTTCTTGCACTCATTTTCTCATTATTGGATTCATCCCGATTTTAACACTTTGTCATTCACACGGGATATTGAGCCTACTCCTCCTTCTCGGCGATTCGGTATTACCAAGCTGGTCCTATTCACGCCTTGGGATATAATGCCCCCTACTTTGGCGACTTTCATGAAAACTGCGGTTTTGGGTTCGGTACCTTTAAAAGGTGAAGGCAAGAGGAAGGCCCTTCTGCTGAATCAAGCAAGGATGTTCTTTGTGCCCGGGAAGAACAAGATCCAAGAAATCAAAGCTGTCTCCCAAGGTATATCCTTACCGGTCTCATTTGGGCGATAATTTTGTACTCACTTCCTGCACTGCGACCCACAGGTTAAGCTTTCAAGATCGGCCAATGCTTCAACAACCATTGAAATCCCCCCTCGGGCCTCTCTTTGGAGATGTAGAAATCAAGAAACCCAGCCATACGGTATTATTATCGATTGATCGTTTCCCTTCTTTGTACTAGATGCGATTAGTTCTCATATTACGCTATTTTTTTAAAGCAGGTCAATTCTTGGACGGGGACGGCGGAAGAATCCTCCCCTCGTGCCTTTTGTTGTGGTGCAGAACTTCATGGAGCTATTAACCATATTGGTAATAATTTTCTTCACATATCCTTCTTTCTTTCTTTTTGCCAAACTTACCCATTGCTCTACGCATTTCATTGCTCACTTTCGGATAATATTTTGGATGAGATAGCAGAAAAATCTTCCCCTCACCGGGCCTCAGCTCATCATCCTGGGTGTCCAACCAAGTCCTCAACCAAGCCGGTAGGATTCAACTTTGAAGAAGACTCTATTCAAAAGGTAATACTTCAACTCATTGGTTTCTTTAACAATTTTGACCAATCGGCTAATGATTTTTTCCTTCCTTTAAGGATGAGGCCAAGCCATTATCGGCTACTCTTTCACGGTTGAAGAGTACATCAATGAGGGAGGTGAAGAAGCTACATCTCAACGAGAGGTTATCGGAGAAAATCAGGCTCGGTTAAAGGAAATATCTCTTTTCTTGGCCAAAGATATAAATGCTCGTTCAAGATGCGGACGGATAAAGAGAACTTGTTGAGCTCATCGACCAAGACATCCCTCCAACTCTCAAGGTCCCTCTAGAATCTGCAACTCATCTTGATGATCATCTTGGTAAGGTCGGGAGAGCAAAGCGGGGAACATAGCCTCTAGAGGCTGCTCTGCAGTGATAATCGACAAAAAGCATCAAGTCAAAGAGCTGCATTCCCGGATCGGTGCTAAGCGGTCTTTGGTAACCACAGGCAGGGCTGGAAGCCATGGAGGAGGAAAAGGCCCGGTTTGGAAGCTCAATTGGCTCAATTGAATGTGAGAATCGGTCTCACAAAGATAAAATCGCCACCTTGCCGAACTCCATAGATGCGGCCAAAACAAAGATAACATCTGTTATCAAGGAGCATCGGCAGATCAAAACTAGGCTTACCAAAATCCAAAGCTCGAGGAAGATGACAAGAAGGTGCTAGAAGAAGTCGACCAAATTAGGAATGATGCCATAGGCGCGCAATCAAACTGTTCTTAAATGAGTAAAACATTCGACTTGTAATATACTCAGATTACGAACAATTATACTCCTTGTTATGTTTTGGTCTTTTTCATTTAAATCGACTAGTGACATAGCCGAATGCTTTAAGCTTCCGATTGGAAAATAGCCTGGCAAAACCGGGCTTCGATTAGAATGATAACCAAGCGCCTCGGGCTTCGATTAGAAGGATAGCCGATTCCTTTGAACCGTTGTTTTTGATTTAGCGATCTTGGCGGTCAGATACTTGGCCCAAAAAGGAGTAAACCCTATTTTGTCGCTTGAGATACTCGAGGCATATGCCACGATCTCCACTCGGTTTATAAATTAAACCCTTCATCGGCCTTCTTTGTTACCTCCGACTAGCATTCTCATCATTTGTCCCTTCATCTCTACGCCTCATCCAACCCTAAGAAGAGGATCAATCCTTGAGGCGTCAATGGCGGCGGCGGCGATGGCCGTGGCAAAGCGTCTGCCGAGGGAAGAGAGGGAAGTCGAGCTCAGCCGCCGTCGGCGCCACGGGTGAGACTCAATCGGTGATTTCTTTTCGGTTTATGCTTTATGTTCATCTCCCCTAACCTTGGTTTTCTTCATACGCTTAGAGGCGAGGGTCATCATTAACCAGTCTCACCTCCTTCCCCGATGGTGGTAACTCAGCGGGAACCTCGGACCGGCCCGGTCCCGTCTCAGGCTCCTCGAGTTCGTCGAGCTCTTACGAGTCGACAACTCTCCTAGCGCGCCAACCCTTAGGGGTCGGCGGAATCGGAGAGGGTGAGGACCCTTTGTACATTCACGAGAAGGCGCTCGGTTTCGCAAGGAAAGGGATGAAGCCGGACCGAGGCTGGCGGCGTCTCCAAGCGATTCGGCATTGCGCCAAGCCGAATGGGAGGATCGGCGCAAGCGATTCTGCGGCGCCATCAGCTGGTTCGGTATTCTCTCATAGATTTCTTTTCTCTCAATCCTCTTCGTGTCTTTGACTTGCTTTTCTCTTGTTCAGCATGCATTTGCGAAGAATGGCGTCGAAGGCGGCCGGCGACGAGCGGGGTGGCCGACAAGGTGAGCGCCCGGGGGGAGACTATCGAGAACGCGCTGGATCTTTGTGGATGGCGCGTCGATCGAGGCCATCATCAAGGTGTGCACCTTGGCGCATCTCTTGGCTTTGGCGGTGATGTCTTCGGACCCGGCGAACTATTCTGTCCAAGCCGTGGGCTTTCTTTGGCGGCCCTCCTCATGAGATTGAGGGCGTCAACGGCGCTGGGCGGTATGAAGATCATGCTACTGCCCTGGCGGCGGAGTCCACCAATCCTCGATCCGTCTGAATAAGTTGTTCGGGGGTAGTTTGTAATTAGGGATTGAGCGCAAATAATCAAATTACTTTACGAAGATGTGTTTGTTCTTGTGTTGGATGCCGAATAGTTGTCTTCAGCATTTTTACGAATAAAAATAACTACGAAGCGATGTTTCCCGAATGCAATAGCGTCATTTTAGCGGCGAGATCTTAACCTTGCGTAGCAATCGACTTGGCGTGTCATCGGTATTGTCACTTTCGGGCGCTTCACTTTTCTCTTTTTCGATAAACCAACCGGTCAGAATCTTTGAAGTCAATTTCGAGCCATTCGGCTAAACATAGATATTTTTGTACTAGAGGCGATATGAACCATATCGGCTATTTTGGTTTCACAATTTTGTGCTAAAGGCGATGTTTCCTCCATCGTTTGTTTGGTTTCAATTTTTTTCTACGAACCAACCTCAACACTAGGGTAGTATTTTTTAAGATATCTTCCATTGATAGCTTTGGCGAATTCTTCCCCAAACAAAGTCTTCAAAATATATGCATTGCCGGGCACACATCTTTCTACCGAAAGGGTCCTTCCCAGTCGGAGACCACTTGCGAATGCTACGTCTTTTTGATCAATCGGCGGTATAGTCTTCCAAACGGATCACCTTACGTGAATTGCTTTGTCTTGACCCTCTTATTGTAGTATTTGGCAATCGTACTTTGTTTTTTCTCAATGTTTTCCGGTGCCTTGAGGCGAATCGGATGCAAATCCTCGGTTCATCTATCATCAAATTTGTATAATCTCCTTTTTCCAAATCCTTTTGTAACATAACTTCGTCTTGAACCCGTTTGCAACTCCCAAGGTAACACAACATGATGCCCATAAACTAACTCATAGGGAGATGTTTGAGTCGACCGTGACAAACCATTCGGTAAGCCCATAATGCTTCATTAAGAACCAAATGCCATCTTTTTGGCTTCTCATCAATCTTCTTTTGAATGATCTTAATCATAATCTTATTTGATGCTTACCTTGACCATTGGCTTGTGCATAATAAGGAGAAAAAATTATACAACTTAATTCCCATGTCTTGACAAAGTCACAAAACTCGAAGAAGTAAAGCGAGTCCCTTGATCGGTCGTTATAGTTTGAGGAATTCCAAACCTATAAATTATATGCTCTTTAACTTGAGCCCGATCATATTTTTTCGGCGTGACTTTCTTCAACGGAATAGCTTCGACCCACTTGGTAAAATAATCCGTGGCCAAGAGCACAAACTTATGTCCTTTGCTAGAAGGAGGATGAATTTGACCAATTAAATCTATGCCCCATCCTCTAAATGGCCAAGGTTTGATTATTGGGTTCATAGCGGAATCTTTGGAGCCTTTTGAATATTGCCGAACTTTTGACAATCGTGACATCCCTTATATATTCAAAGCAATCCTCCGGCATGGTTGGCCAAAAATAACCGGACCTCGAATTATCCACTTCATTCGGTATAAGGTGTGATGCGCACCGCATAATCCTTCATGCACCTCATACATCACCTTTCTAGCTTCTTCTTGACTCAAACATTTAAGCAATACTCCATCTATAGACTTGTAGTATAAGTGATCATCAAAATGCAATTTGAGGGCTTTATACGAGCTTTCGGGGAAACTCTACGTGATGGATTTCTTAGATATTCGATGATTTCGCATCTCAATCATCAACCACTTGCTCGGCATTGAAACATCTTCATCTATAGTGAGGATTTCTTGATTTTCACGGTATCGAGGCGGTTTGAGCCAACCTATTTGCTTCTTCATTGTGCCCCCTAGGGATATGATGCAAGGTTACTACCGAAAGCTTTTCAAAAGTTCGGCATTCTTCATAATATTTTCTCAACACATCACTCTTGCATTCATATTGGCCAGTTAATTGGTTAATTACTAGCTCGAGAATCCCCAAAGATCTCAGCGACAGCGGCTTTCACTTCTATAAAAGCGAAGCCCTCTAAGCAATGCTTCATACTAAAGCGATTGTTAGTAACATAAAATTCAATGGGAATAGCATACTCAAAAGTTGCTCCTGTGGAGAAATTAAGAGAATACCGCACCACCACCTTTGCAACAGGATGAACCATCGAAGAATAAAGCCCGAGGGCACAATCTTTGACCATCTCAATAGAAAGATCACGATGTTGTGTAATAAAATCGGCAATAATTTGACCCTTTCTTTGCTTTTGCGATTCATATCTTAAATCAAACTCGATAAAGCAAAAATCCACTTGCCAATCCTTCCATTTAAAATTGGCATTGATAGCATATGTTTTATTACATCAAAACTAGAAACTACCACATATTCGGCATTTAACGGTAGTGCGAAATTTGGTACACATAGTAATACACACACAAGCCACGGTTTCTCCGTGGCGAATATCTTGTTTACGGATCAATAGTTTTCGGCTAAGGTAAGCTATTACTCTCTCCTTTCCCTCAAACTCTTGCATGAGGGCCGACCCTATTGTTAGACTATCGGCCGCCACGTACAATTTGAAAGGCTTGTCAAGTTGTGGAGGTACCCGGCTTTGGTGGTGCCTTCATATATTCTTTGATTTCATCAAAAGCCTCTTGTTGTACGTCACCCCATACAAACTTTTGATCTTTCTTGAGCTTGAAGTGGAGAGAAAGGCAAGACTCTTTCGATAGATTGGATATAAACCTTCTTACAAAATTAATTTTGCCAAGCGTGGTTGTAATTCCGTGAGATTAGTTGGAGGGACAACCTTGTCTATTGCTTCCATGCTCTTTTTCCAACTTCAATCCCTCCTTTATGGACAAGAAATCCCGAGAAACTCACCGGCCGATACTCGAAAGCACATTTATTTGGATTCATTTTCAAACCATGTTTTCTAGTGCATTCGAGTCCTCTTCAAATCGCTAAATGCCCTTCATGGTTTCTAGACTTGACCACCACGTCATCAATATAAATCTCCACAACTTTGCCGATCAACTCATGAAAGATGTAATTCATAGCTCTTTGATAAGTTGCACCCGGCATTCTTTAACCGAATGTCATGACAATCCATTCAAACAAACCAATATGACGGGGCATCGAAGGCTGTCTTTGAAATATCTTCTATTGCCATGAAAATCTGGTTATAACCGGCATTCCGTCCATAAAACTAATAATTTCATACCCATTTTGCCGCATCTACCGGCAAGTCGGCAAGCTGGCATTGGGGTATCCATCCATCGGAGTAGCTTTATTAAGGTTTTACGAAATCTATGCATACCCTCATCTTTCCATTCTTCTTGTATCACGGGA
This sequence comes from Chrysopogon serrulatus, assembly GCA_015844335.1. NCBI lineage: Eukaryota > Viridiplantae > Streptophyta > Magnoliopsida > Poales > Poaceae > Chrysopogon > Chrysopogon serrulatus. The sequence continues at coordinate 9,056 of JADLZL010001426.1, forward strand.
ACTATATTTGAAATCCATTACGCATACTGCATGGCGAATGAAATTTGCTTCCAACAATCTTTCGATCTCTTTCTTCACATCGGCCAACACCTCCTCTTTATAGATCCTTCGTGGAGGTTGTTTGTAAGGGCGATAACCGGACTTAATAGGTAACCGATGTTCAACAATAGGCGATCTAATCCGGGCATCTCTGTATAATCCCGGGCAAAACAATCTTTGAATTCCTTTAAAAGGGCTACCAAGCGTGTTTTTGTACTCGGGTCCAAGCTTGCACTAATGTACATCGGCCTTGGTTTTAGTACCATCACCAACATCTATTTCTTCTAGCTTGTCGGCCGACATAAAACCTACTTGAGTTTTCCTTTGTTGCCATCGATCGGGTTACCCATTAAAAATTCTTTTTGGAGCCATTTGCTTGGATCATTTGTTGATCCTTGTTAAATACATTAACAGGACCTTCCCCCATACTTTGCCGGAGAAACAATCAACACCGTCATACTCGGTAATGGCTGGTTCGAAGCGACCACACTTACCGAATCATCGGCATGTATAATTTCTACATCGTCCCCTATCCATTGAATGAGAATGCGGTGCATGGTTGAAGGAATACGGCAATTAGCATGGATCCGTCTCTCCCAAAAGCGGCTGTATGCCCCTTGCCGTCAATGGCAAAAAGCGTAGTGATCGGGGTTTTAGACCCAATCATCAACTCAACATGCACGGCTCCTCGAGTGTCGGAAGGATTGCCCGACAAAGTCTCTAAGGACCATGTCGGTCTTTAACAAATCTTCACTCGTCATTCCAAGCTTTACGAGCGTGGAATATGGCATTATATTGATAGCAGCTCCTCCATCAACAAACATCTTGGTGGAGGCTTCCCATTGGCGTACCCTTTCACGTAAAGCGGTTTCAAGTGGCGATGTTTGGCTAGCTTGTCAAATGTTGCTTGTCGTGTCGGTACAAATTTGAGCCATTAAGTCTTGAAACTCACTTTCATCAAAATCAGAATAAACCTCTTCATGTACTTCTTGATTTGCCGGGAGCTATAAATTCGATGGGAGGAAGAAAGCCATGCATGCATCACCCGAAGGACCTTTCTCATCATGTTTCTTCTTTGGGCGCCATTCTTTCTTTTTCTCTGCGGCGGCTTGCTCCGACTCTTTGTTTCTCAACATTTGCACTCTTCTCTTGACTTTTCCTCAACCACGGAGGGCACCATTGCCCTTTACGCCATCTATACTCACGAGTGCCTCTTTCCTCAATATACTCTTCGGGGATGAACCCGGTCTTGATCTGCGAATCTCTTTCTTTGATGACCGAAGTTATTTATTTTTTTATCGCCGATCGTCCTCGGGAAATTGAATTCCAAGTCTCTCATGGACGGTCGGCGGTTGACTCGAGAGGCACTGTAGCCATAGTATTGATCACTTTGCATTACGGGCAATTGTTTCTATGGCGGTTTTAAGCCTTCATTCAACAATGCTTAAAGAATAAACACCCCCAATGAGATTGTTCGGTTCCCTCATGTGCTCTTCTTGTTCCCTGCGGTATACCTCTTCTTCTTCGTATCTCCGGCGTTCCTCTATAAACCTACTGTTCTTCATAGTACTCTCGTTCTTGTTGCCTTTGCCACTTATTTAGCGAGAATGCGTGATGTAACCCTAGGCTTAGAAGTTTCACCTTTTTCGGTTCGGCTATTCTTGAACCGAACTTTCCTTTTCAGCTCCTCGGTTGTGTCTGGCGATTAGGGTTGACATCACCGTTCTTCTTTGCTCTGTCGAGGTTAACACCTTCACCTTACCTTTCCCTTTGGGATCATCTGCGAAACCATACTTACGGAGAAAAAATCATGTTACGAGGAAAGGCTGACCATCAACCTTCATTTTGCCATCAAACTTCAGATGTCCCTCTTGAATAGCCTTACGAATCGAACCACGAACACCCGGCAATCATTGATGGGTGAGAATTAGTATTATGATAGCCACAATATTTCTTGTCTTTCACTCCCTCGGGTCGCGGAATAGGATGTCCATCGGCGGTTTGATCGTCCTTCCCTTACTAACAAATCAAAGAGCTTGTGCGATTTGGAGGCGTCAAAGTCATAAGTTCCCTTTTGTTGCCTCAACCAGCATTTGGCTAACTTTGAGTAGGTTCCTTCGCCCAAGTCAATTCATTTTGCGGCTATCTCATCATCATCATCATACTCATACGCTTCTTCGGGGAAACTTTTGATACATTTCACTAGCAATGTTCCCCTTTTGGAAGCGGTTGTCTCTTTGAACCCACGAGCTTGATTACTCATAGCGGCCGGTCGTTGTGAAAGTTGACCAAGATCATCAAATTCCATGCGAACGACTTTTCTCGACATTTGGTGCATGCACTGCTATTGCCATCGGGCAAGCCCGATCATCGGTAGGTTCAATGAATAACAAAGGTTCTTGGTCTCTCTAAATCTGCGAAGATACTCTGTGGTGTTTCATTAGCTCTCTGTCTCAAACTCATGAGGTCGACCCGACTTCTTTTCATTAGTCTTGGGTGAAGAAGTATGCATGGAACTTACGCTCGGCTCGCCCACGTACCAATGGAATGGGGGCTGGCAATGAGGTAAACCATGAAAGGCTGGCCCTGTGAGGGACAAGGGAAAATACCGAATCCTCAAGCTTCATCCGTGGATGCTTCCCCAAGTTGCATCAAGTACCGACCGATATGTTCCGCGGTGCTAGTATCATCTTGACCAGAAAACTTGGTCAAGTCCGTCGGAGGAGGTTTCACCCTTGGAGGAAGTGCGACTCTATTGTACCATTGCGGATAAGGAGACTTGTATGAATAAGATTGATTCTTTGGCTTTAGGCGGCGATCTTTGCATCATATCGGCCATCCTATGCATGATGATATCAACATCCGACTTGAGGGGTTCACGTGTACGTCTTCGGGAAGGTATTCACGATGCGCTCTGTATCCATCTGAAGGCTGATTGTGGTACACATCTTACGATCTTTGGAGATACCAAATGTTACGACCATACGACCATAAGTAGGAGGCTGCTTTGTTTTTCATTAGGGATTAGTCCATCTTTATTTGAACGGATGCTCCCTCACCTCCCTCGGGCTTTTCTTGGTACTTTGGTGGATTGAAAAGCGTTGGTCCACAATTGGGCCTGCATTCTCCTCAAAATACTTATCGGCCGTTGGGCGAAGGTACTAACCATGATAGCACGAAAAGTGTTCAAGAAGGCTGTGTTATGATTTGTAATAGTTTCTCCCAAAGCTTTGTGAACCAACTCCGACACCTTTTGAGCTTCTTCTTCTTGATTGTAATCAGGCGATGCGGAAGAAGAACCCTTAGCGGCGATTGCTTTTGGATGATCTTATTGCTCTTGTTCTTGGAGAAGGACATCAAACACCTGGCTGAAACCGATTACATGCTTGTTGCACCAACTCTCTTACATCTTGAGGCGGTTCATCCAAAGTCACATCGAGCGTGATTGTTGCTGATTTCAGACATCTTGAGCAACATGGTCCGTAGGGCGTGCCAAAAAGTGTGTTGACCGCGAAGCGTGATTCCCCGTGCCTCACACCACGACAAGCAAAAAGCGTGGCTTCAATCGGACGACCCGCGCGGTTTGGAGATCCGGAGCGTGCGGTCGGTTTGACTGGAAAACCGACAAGGGACAAAAGATTGTTAAATATAAAATCGGAGCGTGCGGATGAGACGGGCAGTTCGTATATACGGCCACGAAGCCACTACGGCGACATACGGCTATAGAAGGCATGCGCCAATTATGCATGTGATTCATTTGGCTAATATGAAGACAAAATACGTAAAGCATTGATTGCGAATACGCATGCATGAGAAGACATGTTTGAACAAGTGAAAATTAACTACAAGTTGAATCATAACCAAGCTCGGCAATTCAGTAGGCTCGGGGTCCATGAAGAAGGAACTAACAAACTATCACGAGTAAACCCATCAAGAACTTGCATACGCGCCGCGACACTCAATCCTATCAAGATCTAAAGCGTTTCTAGCGTGCAGAACCATAACATGTAACAATCTAGATTGATCTAATTCGGCCACTTGAGCATATGATCTATTTATCGTGACAATAAAAGAATAAGAACGTTAAAAAGCGAATAGATCTATAAAAGTGTAGAGCTGAAACTAATCAATCTAGATCGGGCAAAAAAAGTGTTACAAATAATTAAAAGCACTAAACACATGCAACACGTGGTAACTTAATGAATCTACTAGATCTTGCCAAATCTAATAGAGCCGATAACTAATCCTTGCCGCTAAGCTATCAAGCGGGGCTTTGCCATACGGCCATCTAGTCAAGATAAACAAAGCATAAACAAAGACTCGATAACTATCTTGCCTCGCTAAGCTATCAAGCGGGCGCTTTGCCGCGGCCATCTAGTCGAGATAAACAAAGCATAAGCAAAGACTTCACGATCATCAAGCGGCGCTTTGCCGCCGCGGCCATCCGGTCAAGGCGAACAAGACTACTTGCATCAGCGTCTAAATCCACCGCATGATACTAGACATGATAGCAAGGTTGCGGGAACTACGGAGGTCGGCGGATCGATGACTCCTCTCGAAGAACTTCGGCGACACGACGAAAAGGGACTCGAAACTTGGCACGGGGGCGGTTGTGTTGATTTGATTGTGAATGCATTTTACAATGGTCGAGGGTTTATATTTATACTGGACAAACATAAGTCCTAAACAGATACGATTACAAAGATATTTAGGCAAGCACAAAGCCGTCGTCTTTATCCTTCTCGGAATTGTCACGTTTCTTTCCTTTAAAGTCAATCGCCTTGCTTCCCGAATAGAGCTATTGTGTTTGAAGATAACCGCACGCGTGACCGCTTGCCGAACGACCCAGAGCCAGTCGTATATGCGCTTGCGAATAGCTCAAATTTAGCCGACCGCACACCCATTTGCGAGCAGCGTTGAATTCTGCTTTCTTATATACCTTGCGAATCGGCCATTTTGTCATTGACCTTTACCAAAATCCAGTGTTAACACATCCTATCACAATTATTTGCATAAAGTAAAGCACTAGCAGCTACATATGCACGCCTAATAGGATTCTACGAGGTTGGGTGGGACGCGGCATCTGTTCATAGCAATCCATAATCATCCACATCTGGTTGCTCTTCGCGTCTCCTCCTCGGCGGATCTACGGTCTATCCATTGTCACCATGATGCAACTACCTCGATATAGCGACAAACAAGGCAAAAGAGCAATCAATCCCCAACCAAAATCCAGAACTCTCCCAAAAGGCAACAAGATACAGAAAGGATCCAGGTAACTCTGAATAAACATTGAAAAGACTTAGCCCTCGCGGTAAGTGTCCGATCTGGGCTTAAAATAAGTAGAAGTGGTTGTCTGTTAAGCATGAGTTCGGATCGAGGCCTCGAAATAGCCAGCACCTCCTGGGTCGACCATGTCGACCTGTACGGCTCCAAAAGAAGAGGCAGTGATCCTAACTTAACTTAAGCGAACACCATGACTTGTGGCCTCCCAATCCAAAAGTCATGGAAATCGGTGGAGGGTTTTCCACATCCTCACGGCACATCGCTTGATGGGTTTTCCGCTTCCTTGCAGGTGGGTGAGCGCGACGGTGCCCACGGGTGCCAGAAAGAACCTGGTGTTGAGAGGTGGGGTGCCTCCATCGAGGAGCGCGCCGGGCGTGAGGCCACATGCCCTGGGTAAGGCCCCATCAGGTCCGACCTCGGTGGAGGGGGGCCGTGCGGAGGGTGGCGGCGCCTCGCCCCGGGAGGCAGGTGATGGCAGTGCGGCGAAGGGTGGAGGGAGTGCGGGAACCGCGGATTCGGCGCCCGCGGGTTCCTCCTCCTTGGTCGTGCTTCCCCAGGAGCCACCGCTCTCGGCCCCGGTGCCGGGCGGGGACACCGTCGTCGGGCGGCCGTGGCGTGCGTCCGGTCTGCTTTGCCACTAGGCAGCCTCAGGTTGAGTTTCCGGCAGCGCGAGGAGCGAAACCCTTCGTGCTAGGCGACCCAAGGGAGGAAAAGGACTACTTGGAGCTGGGAACCCATTTGGGTAAGATCCGGGAGCTGCTCCAGCAGGTTGGGACCTGGGTCAGCGAGGGGTCGTCGCGCCTCAAGCTCGCGGAGGCACTGTTCAAGGTAAGCCTGGGATCTAGTTCTAGGTTTGGTCCCTTTCCTTGTAGATCTTCGAGTTATTTCTTACATTCGTATTACCGATGGTTGTTCCTGCCAGTCGGTGATGGTGAGGTCCCTCGCAAAGTCTTACTTCCTTCATCACCAGAGGTCGTCATGGGAGTCGCTTGTCGCTAGGGCGAGCTCGAGCCAGCCTCGGGTGGACGAGGCCGAGAGTCGCACCCTCCGGGCCAAAAAGGCTTGCGGTGAGCTGGCCAGGCGGGTCCAGGAGGCGGAGGGGAAAGCAAAGGAGCTGGCGGGAGAGAAGGAGCTTCTCCTCATGCAGGAAGCGGTCCTGCAGAAGGAGCGTGACACGGCCCGAGAGGAAAAGGCGGCGTTGGGTCAGTGGTTAAGGCCCTGCAGGCTGAGGTCGATGGAGCCAAGCAGTTGGAGGCAGAGGCCACCACGCATTCGCTGGGGCTGGCCATGGAGGTGGCCCTGCTGAGGGCTAAGGTTCAGACCCTCGAGGGCGAGGCCGGCCGCAGCAGCGATGAGAAGAATGCGTTGAAATCCAGGGTCAAAGTTAGTTATTTCATTTGGGTTGGGACTTCGTACCTTCTGTCTGGTTGCTCTGACGCCTGTTGCTGTCTTGTCTGCAGAGCTCGAAAAGTTGCTTGCCGGGGCGAAGATGAATCTTGAGGCGGTGTCGATTGAGCGTGACCACCTGGCGGGGGTTGCGGGGATCATCTGCGATCAGCTTGGGGCCAGGCAGCCCCCAGGTACAGAGGGGTTGGTTGCCGCGTGGCCCGGGTGACCGACCGAGCGCGTGAGCTTGAGGTGGAGGCCTTCCGCGCCGGGGCCAACCGATCATTCACCGTCGTTTACTCCCACTTTGACGAGAACGTGAAGCTTGATGTCCTGTGTGGGGGATACGCCGGTGGCTGGTTCGAGAGTGAGTTGGAGGATATCGAGGCGTGGGTGGAACCGCTATCGCGAGCCCTGGCAGATCGTATGGCGGGAGATGTCCTGCCACATAAATGTTGATTAGTTTGTGCTGGTGTTCGGCCGTCGTACCGGAACATTTGTTGTATGAGAAAAGACTTGCATTTGCGCCTTGCTTGGCTAGGGAACTTGATGTCGTTTTTCGTTTGGTTTTTTCTCGGCGTTTTTAAAGCGCAGGTCGTGGCCTAGGGTCAGAGAGGGGGTCGGCCTGATCTAGGCCGTAGTCATTGAGATGTGGGTCATCTTGTCGACCCCCGAGGTCCGGTCCATGTGGCGTGCTGGCCCCTTATCTTAGTCTTTTTATTGGAAAGTTGCGAATTCTTGCCTATGGGGGTGAGACCATGCCTTGGGGTCGCTGCCCCTAGGTTCGACACCGGTAGACGGTGCCCTGCCCTCGAGGGCGTGGGTCGTCATGCCGATGTGTTCCATGGGTTTCGTCCTCAGCTTGCGGTCTGACCCTTGAGGCAGGAATTTAAGGTTTTGAAAAGAGTTTTTTGTAGGCTATCACGTGATGTCTATCTCTACCTTTACCAGCCCCAGTGGCCAATTGTGTCCCGGGGGTGGGGTCGGGCGTTACATAGAAAAAGACAGGGTGAAATGACAAACATCTCTTTATTCGATAATCGAAAACTTTTTTACATGGTTTGACTATGTACAAGCTTCAAAGGAACTTAGGGATAAAAGTGACATAGCTGTTCTATATTCCACACGTTGGTGAGGACCTCTCCCTTGTGGTTCTTGAGCCTGTACGTCCCTGGCCGAAGTGCCTGGTGTATGATGAAGGGTCCTTCCCATGGCGGCGATAGCTTGTGGCGGTCCTTGTTGTCCTGGCGCAGGAGTAGCACGAGGTCCCCGACGCTAAAGGCGCGTCCCCGAATGCGCCGGTTATGATAGCGTCGGAGGGCTTGCTAATACTTGGCGGAGTGTAGTAAAGCGACATCGCGGGCCTCGTCCACCTGGTCCAATGCGTCTTCTAAGTGGACGGTGTTCCCCTGCTCGTGTAAGCCTGTACCCTCGGGGCCCCGTACTTGAGGTCAGTGGGGAGGACGGCCTCCGCACCGTAGACCATGAAGAACGGGGTGTACCCCATAGCACGGCTAGGGGTCGTCCGTAGACTCCAAGCACCGAGGGGAGCTCTTCGACCCATCGCCTCCCGAACTTGTTGAGACGGTTGAAGATTCGAGGCTTCAGCCCTTGTAGGATCATCCCGTTTGCGTGCTCGACCTGTCCGTTTGTCCGGGGGTGCGTCACTGCTGCCTAGTCGACTCGAATGTTGAACTTGTCACAAAAGTTGAGGAACTTTTTGCCAGTAAACTGAGTTCTGTTGTCGGTGATGATCGAGTTGGGGACCCCGAACCGGTAGACAATGTTAGTGAAGAAGTGCACGGCCTCCTCGGAGCGTACTCTTGTTATGGGCCATGCTTTGATCCATTTCAAGAACTTGTCGATCGTGACAAGCACGTGCGTGTGCCTTTCGGGCGCCTTTTTTAGCCGTCCGACCAAGTCGAGTCCCTAGACCGTGAAGGGCCAGGTGATCAGGATGGTCTGGAGCGCCTGGGCGGGCAGGTGTGTCTGCCGTGCGTAGAATTGGCATCCCTTGCACGAGCGCACCAGGTCATCTGCGTCCATCACAGCTGTGGGCCAGTAGAATCCTTGTCGGTAGGTGTTCCCCACTAGCGTCCTGGGCACAGCGTGGTGTCCGCAGATTCCTGCATGGATCTCTTTGAGGAGCTCCTTCCCCTGGGAGATCGGGATGCATCTCATCAGGACGTTCGAGTGTCCCTTTTGATATAGGTCTCCGTTTATGACGGTGAAGGTCTTGGCGCGTCGTGCGAGCCTTCGGGCCTTGGTTTTATCCGTTGGCAGGACCTCCCGGATGAGGCAGTCAAGGTACGGGTACCTCCAATCCGTGGGTTCCGTGGTCATCTCGGATGCCTCATCGACAGTCCTTGTGACGAAGACCTCTGGAGGAGTTTCTGGATGGGCGTGGAATGTTTGCAGCCCGTCCTCTGAGGGCCAGATACTCGCTACCAAGGGTTGGGTGCTAGCCCCCGAGGGTTGAGGTCAGCCCCCAAGGGTCGAGGTCGAGTCCCCCGGCGTGAGGGGTCAGCCCACCGTGGGTCGAGGTCAGCCCCGTGGGTCGAGGGGTCGATCCTCGGCGTGAGGGTTGGGCTTCCTCACGTGGCCCTGGTTCGGCGGGGCGGATTTGTGGGCTTGAGTTGATCGCTAACGAGGCGGCCGTCGGGGCTGGTTCCTTTTCGGGGACGCCATTTTAGCGGCGCGTCGGTGGCCTCGTTATCCCATCGAGGGATGTGGAAAAGCGCGAGGCCGTTGAACCTGTCCTCCGACCCCTTTGGACCTCTCGGCGATCTGCGGCCATTTTGGGGTCATGGCAATTCGACTCCTTCATGACCTGCCCAACGACGAGTTGCGAGTCACCCTTGATTACCAGGCGGCGGATTCCTAGCTCCGTGGCGATTCGCAGACCGTTCACCAGGGCCTCATACTCTGCCACGTTGTTAGAAGCTAGGAAATGTAATCAAATGGTATACCTCATTCGCACTCCGAGCGGCGAGACGAAGACGAGTCCAGCCCCCATGCCTTTCTTCATCAGCGAGCCATCGAAATACATCGTCCAGAACTCCTGCGCCCCCGGGCCGGAGGAAGCTGGACTTCCGTCCATTCCATGACGAAGTCCACCAAGACCTGAGATTTGATAGCGGTTCATGGCAGATAGGTGATGTCGGCCCCATTAGCTCTAGGGCCCATTTCGTGATACGCCCTGTTGCTTCGGGGCTCTGGATGACCTCTCCGAGCGGGAATAAGGAGACGACGATGATTTTATGGGAGTCGAAGTAGTGCCTGAGTTTCCTACAAGCGATGAGCACCGTGTAGAGGAGCTTTTGGATTTGAGGGTAGCGGGTCTTGGTCGGGGAAAGCACTTCACTGATAAAATATACCGGCCTTTGCACCTTGAGGGCGTGACCCTCCTCCTCGCTTTCTACCACAACGGCGGCGCTGACTACTTGGGTCGTAGTTGCCAGATACAGTAGGAGGAGCTCCTCCTTGTTCGGGGGGTCAGGATGGGCGGACTAGAAAGGAGGCATTTCAGCCCGTCGAGGGCTTCCTGAGCCTCGGGCATCCACTCGAAGCCGTTGGACTTCTTTAAGAGTTTATAGAGGGGCAGGCCTTGTTCGCCGAGGCGTGAGATGAAATGGCTGAGGGCCGCTAGGCATCCCATGATGTGCTGCACCCCTTTTATGTTCTGTATTGGCCCTAACTTTGTGATGGCCTTGATCTTGTCAGGGTTGGCCTCGATGCCGCGCTGGGATACGATGAAGCCTAGGAGCATCCCTCGTGGGACCCCAAAGACGCATTTTTTAGGGTTTAGCTTGATTCCCTTCTTGATCATCTTTCGGAAGGCTTTCTCAAGATCGGCGATGTGCTGGTCGATCTGTTTGGATTTTACGACAATGTCGTCGGCGTGAACTTCAGCGATCTCAGCGATGGATTTGCGAAGCGGTGACCATGCACATTTGAAAGGTGGCACCCGTGTTCTTGAGCCCAAACAGCATGGTCGTGTAGCAGTACGACCCGAACGGGGTAATGGATGAGGTTGCCTCCTGGTCGGATTCCTTCATTGGGATCTGGTGGTAGCCCGAGTAGGCGTCGAGAAAGGAGAGGGTTTCGCAACTTTGAGGTCAAATCAACTATCGATCTATACGCGGCAAAGTGCGGATCCTTTGGGCATGCTTTGTTTAGACCCGGTATAATCAACACACATTCTCCATTTATCATTTTTCTTTTTTTACAAGAGCGGGGTTAAGCTATCCACTCGAGATGGTGCACTTCCCTAATGAATCCGGCCGCCAAAAAGCCTCTTGAGCTCCTCGCCCGATGACCTTGCGCCTTACGTCGTCAAAGCGCCGCGCGATCGTTGCCTCACCGGCTTGGAGCCGGCCTTGATCCATAAAGGCGTGCTCGGCGACATCCTTGAAACTCTGGCATATCCGAGGGTTTCCACGAATATATTTGTTGGTTCACGCGGAGGAAGTCGGCGGCGTGCTTTCCTATTTGGGGGAGAGGGATCTTTGATGCACACCGATCCTCCCGTCGGACTCTCTTTGGGGTCGAGGGGCACCTGCTTGGTGTCCTTGTCCGGCTTGAAGTTTGCTCGGTGGGCTTCTTGGCATCGGGGAGGTCGTCCTCCTCCACCGGGCTATGGAGGAGGTGGGCTCCTCCCGAGTTGATGATGGTGTCGGCCGGATCGCGGCTACGCATCTCACACTCGTGGGGCTGCTGCCGCAGGCAGGCTCACCGTGATAACCCCCTTTGGGCCCGGCATCTTCAGCTTTAGGTAGGTGTAGCTTGGGATGGCCATGAACTTCACGTAGCATGGCCCGGCCCGGCGTGTGGAGGTCGGGGAAGCCGACCACCTCGAAGGTGAGGGTCTCCTTCCGGAAGTTGGCGGTGTCCCGAGCGTGGCCAGGGAGGTCGATCTGTCCCAATGGTTGTGCTTTGCTTCCCGGATGCGGCCGCCGTGGAAAGGGGCCCCATCGGGGGCGAATCCGGGGGCGGGTGATCCCCATTGCGTCAAAGGTCTCGATGTAGAGGATGTTGAGGCATTTGCCGCCATCCATGAGGACCTTGAAGGCGCTTGTTGGCGGCGATTGGGGGCTTGACGAGGGGGGTATCGCCGGGCCACGGCATGAAGTCGGGTGGTCGGGTGGTCGAAGGTGATGGGGGTGTTGGCCCACCTATGAAGGTGGGAGTCACCGGCTCGGCATGGAAGACCTCGCGCCGTTCAAGCACGGGCCCTCTTCGGCAGCGTAGCTCTCCGGCCCTCAGAAGATCATGAGGCGGTCGTAGTTGGCGGGGAAGACCGTCGCCGCCTTGCTCCTCTCCTCGGTGTTGTCCACAGGGGGGATAGGACTGCTTCTTCTTCTTCTACGCCTTCTTGACTTCTTCGGTAGGAACTTCTTCATGGTCCCACAATCCTTGAGGAGGTGGTCGACCTTGTAAGCATGGTTGTTTGCGGGGGCTCATTGAGCTTCTTCTCAAAAGAAATTTGGTGCCTCCTTCGTGGCGGCCTTCTTGCCCTTTGGTTCGGCGGCGGCGACGAACTCCGCTTCTCATCGTTGCTTCCTCTTCTTCTTCTTTTTCGAGACGCTTGGAGGGGCCTTCGTTGGCTCCCTCCTCCCGCTTGCCCTTGCCTTTAGGGTGATCGAAGATAGTCCCGACCGCGTCCTCTCCGGAAGCAAAACTGGTGGTGATGTCGGCAGCTCCTTCGTGGGGCGTGGCTGATTTCTCCTAGCTCATGCACCAGGTTCTTGTTGGTGGTTCCCGAGAGGAAGGCACTGATGACGTCAGTATCCGCCACATGGGAGAGCTCGGTGCACTGCCGAGAGAACCGCTTGATGTACTCCCTCAGGGACTCACCGGGCTCTTGTGTGTAGCTGCGCAGGTCCCAGGGGTTTCCTGGTCGAGTGTAGGTCCCCTGGAAGTGCCCGACGAAGATCTCCCTGAGGTCTCCCCACGAGTTGATCGAGGCAGGAGGGAGGTGTTCGAGCCAAGCTCAGGTCGTGTCGGCGAGGTAGAGCGGGAGGTTCCGGATGATGAAGGCCTCGTTGTCTGCTCCCGTGCCAGGCAGGCCAGGCGGTAGTCCTCCAGCCAGATCCCAGGGTTCGTCTCCCCGAAGTACTTTGTGATGTTCGTAGGTGCTCGGTAACGTTGGGGAACCTGCGCGTTGAGGATGTTCCGACCAAAAGCCTGGGGTCCGGTGGGAGGCGGGGCATTCGCGAGGTCGTGGTCTCGTTGCTGCGGCTCGCTTGGGCTAACGCTCCATTCGTGCCGGGGTCGTAACGACCACCGCGACGTGGGTTGTAGTCCCGTGCGACCGAACGCTCCCGATCCCTCTAGTTCCGTCGTCGCGCGCTGAGAACGGCTCGAGCTCGCGGATCACCCCCAGCCGTTCGCGTGTAGGGGGGACGTCCGAGCTTCGGACCGAAATGCGGGATGACGGTCCCCTACAGGGGGGATGAGACAGCGCGGACGACTTGGGGTCGGCTCGTGCCGTCGGGACATCGAGCTTTCCGCTGTTCTTTGTGAGATTGGCGGCTCTTGGATGTCCGCTCGGCCTTTCGCTCTTAGGGGTGGCGGCTCGGGGGAGCGCTGCGGCATTTGCGGCCACCACGATGTTCTGGCTAGCTTGAGGGAAGAACAGCGTTTGGCCCGCGTCTTCTTGGATGCGCATTTCCTGTCAGCCCTGCGTGACGCACGCCCTCGCAGCGTGGGTTTGCGGGGCGATAGTACTCACTTCCGTGCCTCTCGCTGGGCTCCTGTCCGGCAGACAACGGGACGCCCCCTAGGGCCAGGGCTAGGCTCAGCTAGATCGTATTCACCGGCGTAGTTGTGGTTCTGACCCTGCGGCTGCTCCGCCGCCTCGTAACCGTGCGGTGGGGTTGCCTGGGGGTAACCTCCTGAATTTCGGGGTCGTGCTCCCCAGGCTCCTCCTCGATGTTGGCCATGTAGCACTCACGGGAAGGATGGGTACTCCCTCCGGTGGAGTCCGGGTCCAAGGCTTCACTGGATTCCTCGGATGACAGGATGTCCAGGACCGAGTCCCGACCGAAGTCTGCCATCCCAACGAACTCGACCTCACCGCGTACTGCGTCGGGTATTTCGGAGTCTGGATGCCGATGGTCGCGGCGGCATTGCGAAGGCCAAAAAGGAATTCCGTCGTTATTTGGCAGGCCACAGAGTGGTGACTGCTCACGGCGTTGCGCCGTCATCTCCGCGATGCGGCGGAAGAGGGCCTGCCTGTTCCTCGTTGGAATGGCAGGACCGCCGTCGAGGCTCGTCTCTCGGGCCTTGATCGAGGACGGAGGCCGCCGAGGGCCTCGGCGGTTTGTACGGGCGTCGGGGAGGGAGGAGGATCGCGACCCTCCGTAGCGTCCCCTCCTCGGTGGCGACAAAGTCAAGCTCCCCAAAGCGCCTGGCGCAGGGGGCCCGGGACACAACATGGCTTCCCATCTAGGGCCCTGGTTTGGAGATGAAACGGTAAGGCCCCTACCTGGCGCGCCAACTGTTGGTGTTTCGTAAAAGCACCAACTAGTAAATTTATAGATGCGCGTTTATGTCCGGAAGGTTCGCTAAGTGGACATGGGAGAGTATACTGGTTCGAGCGTGAGGCCCTACGTCTAGTTCGAAAGGATCGTGTTACTCAGCGGCGGTTCATAGTAGGGGTTACAACCGGTTCGAGAGAGGGAGCGGCTCCCAAGTATCTGATTGAGCGTGGTGCCAATATCGTGGCGTGTGAGTGTGTGATCTCTTGGTTCTTGATCGGTTTGGATTGATCTATTCAGATTGATCTGTTTGGATTTCGTGGCTCGCCCTCCCTTTTATAGATGAAGAGAGGGAATGGCCTTACATGCCTCATAGAGAGAGTATGGGTGTATTGTGTAGAAAAAGAAAGAAAAAGGATAATGGTGGAGTGGGCAAATGCGCTTGCTTTGCTAGGGTCGGGGTGTCCTCCTTCCTTGCATCGCACGCATTGATCAGGGACGGTCGCCAGTGTGGTCATGTCATTTGAAGTGCTTGTCCATGCCTTAACGGTGGGCGGAGAGGCTGAGCAGTTTGATCAAAGCGCTTAGAGTATTGTCCGGACATAATGGCGTTATGCGGACACGGGAGTCGATCGTGACGGATGGATTGTGCGGGCTGTCAATCGGGAGGCGATTAGGCGTCGAACCACGCTACGCCCCAGTTGCTTGATGCGGTCAAGGGACAAGCCACGCCCTGCTCTAACTAATAGTGCCGCTATCGTTTGTGGCCATCCTGTCTTTGACCACGGTGCGGTCAAGGTGCTCCTCACCCATGCCCGGCGGGCGAGCCGGAGGAAGGATGTGTTTGACCCGGTCATCTTTGTGGGAGGTCATCGCTCACGTGTGGGGGCGCAAGCCTCGGTTGCTTCTCCGTGAAGCGCGTGCCGAGGGGTCGTGCGAGGCCCCGGCCTCTCGGGCCCCACGACCCAGGGAGGTCTCTTGCCCCATGAGGGGTCGTGCGAGCCGCGCGCCACGAGGTCATGCCCTCGCTCCAAGGGCCGCACGGCGCGGTTCGCCCACCAGGTCCGGCCTTCGTTAGGCAGGACGTGGGCTTGTATTTGCGACCCGCTTAATTTCGCTTAGCCAGGGGCCCAACAGGCCGGTTGTTTGGCCCCGACACTTTCCGGCGTCCGTAAGCAGCCTTGCCCGCGCGGTGTGCATCGCAAAGCACGGGGACGCCGAAGCTCGCCGTAGTAGCGTTGCTCAGGCGGCGGCGGCTGGTGCTGGGGGGGTGCGCCCTTAGGGTTCAGCGTCACTGCGGTAGCGAGCCAGCTAGGCAGGCATCGTGGGCCGCGAATGGGTGGCGGGCCTGGCTTGGGCCGTGGTGCTGCAGGCTGCAGAGGGGGACGGAGGGAGGTGGCGCGGCTGGGCTGGTGTTGGTATAAATTAACTGCACTCTATTAAATAATATTAAGTAAGATTATCTGCAAGCGCACAGATATCATTATCGACGTCACATTTTACCCGGAGGTTTTAAATATCGTATCCACAGGGAACAGTTGTGATGATGACAAAGTCTATAGTCTTAACCGTACAATTAGGCTAGATAATATCAAGAAAGAGGAAATAGCTATTGAACTCTAGTTCGACAACGGTAAGCTTTGTATAATATTGTTCTAAGCTGGGCAAGTAACCCAAATAGGAGAAGAAAAGCAGTAATCTCCTACCAAGCACCTATAAGCCTATCAGTCCTATCAACGGGAAGTGGACTATAGAGGATTCAACGAAGCTATAAAGTCACCTTCGCGAGCTACCACTATCCGACTAATCAGGGGACATCCACAAGTAAACCTAGCCTAGGCACCACACCCACACTATGAAATACTACTTCAACCAAGTAATGACCAAGATCAAAGCACTCAATATGAGCTGTGGACTGCACTCTATTAAATAATATTAAGTAAGATTATCTGCAAGCGCACAGATATCATTACCGACGTCACATTTTACCCGGAGGTTTTAAATATCGTATCCACAGGGAACAATTGTGATGATGACAAAGTCTATAGCCTTAACCGTACAATTAAGCTAGATAATATCAAGAAAGAGGAAATAGCTATTGAACTCTAGTTCTGATAACCGGTAAGCTTTGTATAATATTGTTCTAACTGGGCAAGTAACCCGAATAGGAGAAGAAACAGAGTAATCTCCTACCAAGCACCTATAAGCCTATCAGTCCTATCAACGGGAAGTGGACTATAGAGGATTCAACGAAACTATAAAGTCACCTTCGCGAGCTACCACTATCCGGCTAATCAGGGGACATCCACAAGTAAACCTAGCCTAGGCACCACGCCTACACTATGAAATACTACTTCAACCAAGTAATGACCAAAATTAAAGCACTCAATATGAGCTATGAACTTAAGAACAAATAAGAACAACTGCTTACTTGAATCAGAATGACGAATACAAAAGTACCTTAGAACACAGCTCAGGGGCGAGGGAGCTGAATCCGAAAAGAATACAGACCACGAAGAAGCACCGATAGGCGGAACTCCTCTAGAATCTCTACTCCTCTACTCAATCTCTCTAATCTCTAAACAAGACTAGATCTAGATGAACTAGTCTCTCCTAATTGCTACAACTAGATGAACTGAACTAGAGAACTAGATCAACTAGAGGGACCCTAACCCTAATTATGTAGAGAATATGAAGCACCGGGTGTAGAATGCCTTCAAGGAGGGGTGCCCCTTTATTTATAGCCGGTGGTGGGATGAGCGTGCGCCGTTGGATCAAACCGACTTGGGCAACGGTGGAGATGCAAACCCTAAAGGCGGTAGGAGGAAGCTTCCGAGAAGAGGGCGCCGTCGGTTGACCTAGGGGCGCCACCGGCCGGGGGTAGGGCCGGCCCGGCCCCACTGATCCCCTCTTTGCGCCCATTTGCCGGGTGTCTTCTAGACCCTTCCCGATCCTTTTGGCGATATATTCCGTCGCGGTTAAGTTTTGTGATAATTATGCAATGTAATCCCTCTTTTAAGCTTTTCCGGAAAGGTCCCTGGAAAATATAGAATATGCAAAACATGGAAATTATCGGTTAAAACCCTAGACTAGTGTGTATTCATGTATCTTTTCATGTCTAAAGTTCTAATAAATATTGACGTTATCCATCGTCAACAACTCCCCCAAGCTTACCTTTTTTGCCGGTCCCTTGGCAAATAACCTAAGCGTAATTATTAAAATATTTGGATCGGGAGTTCTTGCTATGCTTTTATTTCTTTTAAGTACACTTGCTTTTAAATAGAAAATTTCCTCCGGTTTAGACAAAACTGCTCTAACTTTCAAACTTACCCATTTTACCTTTAACCATAGGGCTTTACAGCTTATGTATGAGTCTTGAGCAATTAAAAGATAGAACAATCAAGTCAAGCACTATGTCTCAAATTCTTCATAGTACCAATATTCTAGAGTTTTGTAAGTCTTGAAATAAAACTCGAGAACTTAATTATATGATACCCTCAAGTCTCTTATTATATATGGTATTTATAGATCTCACTGAGGCATTAATAATGTCATGCCTTCCTACAACTAAGGATTACAGTGGAGTTTATAGGAATGGCATTAAAACAAAGATAAACATACTTGCAGTTCATATATTGTAAAGTCAAACAATGGATCCACAGAGAATCAAGGCATACAATCAAATCAAGATGTGCATGTGTATGGAATATGGTGGATAGGTGTATATATGGTATTTAGTGGCTAATCCTAATTCTACTTGTGCTCTTTGAAAATAACTCCCTCCTTAGAACTTTTCGCGGGAAAACATGGGCTATCTTTATTCTCTCTCTTTTTTTTATTAATCTGGGAGGCGGGCATCTATGCACCCATTGTTTTAATTGTTGGGACACTTGTCCATCTTTTACTTCCCTTTTTTTCTTCTTCTCTTTTTTAATACTTTTACATAGCCACATGCATCCTTTGAATGTAAATAATTGGAGAGATAATGATAAGAACTTAGAGCAATTAAATGGGGGCTGTCCTATAGGGTATATTTTTAGGTGTTTAGTCCTAGTGTAGGAGAAAAACATTTTTAAGGTGGATCGGATGAAAGTGAAAATGACTGCGCTTACATCCCGCAGTAGGAGTAATGCATATGTGGGTGGAGAGTGCGTAAGTGATCTTGATTTTAAAAGCATGACAAGGCTCTCATAAGGTATACAACAAAGATTGACTAAACTTAATGTAAAGCAAGCAGCATGAATGCGCAAAGGTTTTCCTAACTCTAAATGTATTATATGGCTTTGGTAGGAATTCAAACTTTATCATACAAGAGCTCATCATGTAATATTTTAGGTTTTCAAAATAAATCTTCAGAACTTAGTAATGCTAGGAATAAGATAAATAGCAGCTTAGACCTTCATGTATCATATCAATCAATTACCTAGACTTAGCTCAAGCATATGCCTCCACAAATTTTAGGTTTAGAGTAAATTCTTATATCAAAGTAGTCATGTCCAAAACTCTAGAGAATTCATGGTTGAAAACAAGGCACTTGAAAGGCATTACAGTAGAGCAACTATTTATCATCTCCAAGACAAAATTTTAATGTTCTCCAGTTTTTAATTGACTCTTACTAACTAGACACACTCTATGATCACACCTTAATACAGAGATAAGTATTTTTTTTGGTTTAATTTGTTATTCATCTTTTTATTTCTATTGGACTCACAAGACTCTAAAGACATGGACCTTCATGTGCCCATATATTTTTTGGTATTTTATGACTATATAAAACAAACTCAATAATCGCCTAGGTATAGTTACCTGATAACTAGGGGTGCTCCTCCCCCAAGCTAGATGTTTGCAATACTTGGTGTTGATGATCTTTAGAGTGAGCTAACCAGCAGCGTCCTAGTGGGTGCCACTAATAGACTCTCTTCTTGTCATAATGTTGTTCCTTTATAATTACACTCCAACAAGAAAACCAAAACTCGAGGCTCAAATTTAATAAGAGGTTAGCGATCAGCCAATAAGCAATTGATTATTCTTATGAGTTGATTTCAGATTGATAAGTTTTAGCAGAATTCTCTTTTTTAGGATTTTCTAGTTTAATTATACAGAAATTAAATATGCGTGCATTTTTATGCCACCACAGAGAATATTTATTCTTATGGGGTTTAGGATTTTTATAATACAAGAAATTAAATACAGGAGCTATTATTATTTTTTTATGCCACCACGGTAAATATTCCCTACAGAGTTACCATAAGTTTATTCACGTGGGGCTTTTAATATTTTATGATGCAGTAAATGAAGCAATAAAGATTTTTTTATTTTATTTTTCCTTTTAATATTTTTGAAGATGAATATGTTAAAGTGAAATTATTAATGTAGATAGGAATACTAATTAATTAGATAACTACCATATTACCTTATGGTAAGGACATAAAATTTAAAGTTTACCGACAGAACTTCTTCTTCCACTCTTGTGTATCTCTCCATCTTGAGAGATGGAGGTCGTAATGGTTGCATGCCTCTAGTGATGGTAATGTCACTTTTTTTCTTTGATTTGGCCAACAGGTTGAAGTAAAGCTTTAATAGTAGCTGGCAACATCTTACTCGGTGTGCATGTTCACAGAACTTTCACTTATAGAATTAATAAACTTTTCTTGATGTGTTTCCTGTTTACAAAATCAAGGCAAAGATCAAGTGCATGGGCTCTCTTGGTGGAAAAACACCAACAGAACCAAATCTATTTCTTTATTTTTTTTCTCCATCTTTAGGCACATTGAATAAGATAAAGTCGGTGTTACATAAATTGTTTATTTATGATATGAGTGGTAAGATCAAAAGCTTAAGCATTGAATGTTGCATTTAAGTTTACATGGTAGAAAAAAAGACTGAAATTGCTTAACCAATGGAAGGATTGTCTATCTATATATAAATTTTCATATGAGTATGACTATCGTTTTCTCAAGATTGAATATAATATTTTAACTTGTTTGGTTAAGACTGAGATTAAGAGAACGGTGCCATAAACAATTTTAAAGAATAAAGCATGTTGAGTTAATTAGGTTAACCAATTTAAGTTGTAACTCTAACATGTTTGTGTATTTATGTGCACCAAGATCAAAAGAGAAGAGTAGTGACCACTTACCTTAGAATATTACCTTCATTATTAGGCGTGACGACACTAAGTGATGAAGGGTAAATGACCGGTGGTCCTTCCTCTTGCATCTTGAGTTGTTTATGGACATCTTGTCTCCTCTCATTTGCACTCATTCTTTTGCTATCTTTTACTTCTTTGATCTTTTGACTCTTTTCACTCTAGTCATTATTATGCCTGCAACAGATTAGTGGGCAACACATACCCGAAGGAGTATACAAATTTTAAACACAGGTTGCTTGTCTAATATTTTATTTTATTCTGTCTATGCTAATAAAAAGATAATACTGATATTATTTTAGCATAGATCGGGGTTTTTACTGAGACATGGCTTGAGGCAAAGTAACCTGCAGTAGAAGATAAAGTAAATAAATCATTAATACTCACAGTTCTATCATTTATGATGAATGAGCTATGTCTTCTTTTTCAAGCATGTGCCCTGTCTCATTTCTAATTCGAATTTATCTCATGACTTACCCAAATTAATTTTAAAAGTTTTCTGCAGGGGTTAGCCCAATAAAAATATCCAATGTCTACTACAACAATTTCCAGTTCAATAACCAAGCTAGACTCCATGTCTAATTTAGTTAAGGAAGGCTATTTAACCTAAGCACCACGCTTAATTAAAAAAAAGCCTTTGAAAGTATGTGCAGTACTTACAAACCAAATCATACTATAGCAAACAAAGGTAATATGAAAACACTTATAGAGATTTATTCATTTAGAGATAAAAAGGTAAATAATTGAACATGAATTAAAAAGTAGATGCAACCAATATTAGCAACATAAAATTTTCTAAATAAGTCCATTCCCCCAAGCTTGAATTTTGCAAGGCAGATTTAAGTTTGGATGGATATAATTAATGTTGCATGATAATTGGTTGGACATATCTATTGCTGCTATTAGTCATTTTCTCACTTCAAACCTGAAATGGTTAGTGACAAAAAAATCCAAAGGAACATTTTCATGAATTCACAAGTGCATTATAGCTATGTTATTTTTTTCAAGAGTGGTTATTTTAGGACACAAGGTTATTCTTGAAAAACCTTCTAATTATTGTACATTGTGTTTGTGTGGCGGTTTCCTCTAGAACACTAGTCTTTGTGCGCCTATATCAAGATTACAATGAGATCTATAATATTTATGATAAACATATGCATCTACAACCACCATTTTAATGATTTTATGAACAGGTATAAAAAGGGGGTTGAAGATCTCGTGTGTGGTACTATTAGAGATCAAAAGATTCAGGGAGATTTCTCATATGACCATGGATTCGATAAAGTGTTTATGAGATAATTCCCATGCTCATCGATGTGATTTCCCTTTTCAAACTTCAAGGGTGTTTCTTCATGGATGTCTATAGGCAACAAGTTTACCTCTATTATTTCATACCTATGACATTTATTAGATGTTTTATTTTCTAGAATTTTCCATGAATTGATATCTCTAAGGTTGGTCTCTAAAGCTTTCTCTAAACTTGGGTGAGTTCTGTTTATTAAAGAAATTGATTTAAGCTCACCATTTAAATTTAAACCAAGTTTAGATGCTAGTGCTAAAGCTTCATGCTTTTCCATCATTCTTTTATAATAGCATATGTATTTCTAGTATGTTCTATGCATTCTGCCATTGTCGTTGCTCTTCTTGGGCATTCCTATGACTTTTATTCTTGAGATGTCTTGATAGATTTCTAGGGTCATTGTAAAGTTTAGTAGAAAGAGCATAAAAAGATTCATTGGGGTCAAGGATGGGTTTAGGGATGGGTTCAGAGACATTTATTGTAGGCATAGAAGGGAGAAGATTGAATTTACTCATAAGTGGCTTGACTCTCCTTCTATGGCATTGCTCGACATGCGATCCTTGAACTCTCCCCGGTGCCATTTATGAGGGAAAGGAAGTTGACGATACTTTTTTTCCAAGATGCTCTTTCCGAGAAGATCGATGTGTATTGATTTATGAGCATCTTAGCTAACTGGAAGTCTAAATCATCAAAGTGGAATTTCAAAGGTTTAGGATTGATAGCTAAATCTTGGGAATGGGATGATTGTGTTTTAGCTACCAAGACTTCCGTTTCTAGTTCAGGTGATAAGTTCTTCTACTCTTCCTCGGAGAGCTCGAGAATAGGTTTGAACAACCTTTTCTAGCATAGGCTTTGCTTCAATTATAGGTAAGTGAAGAAAAGCTCCTCCGGAAAGGCTAAATCAAGGGATTCCTTAGATTCCTTGGTAAGACCCAAATAAAAATATTGAATAAGCACAGGGTATGGAAAACCAAGGTCAGGGCCAAATGTAACAAGTTCATTAAAACGCTCCCATGATTTACTAAGAGATTCTTGTTCTAGTTGCCTAAAAGTTAGAACCTCTTTTTGAAGGTTAACTACTCTATGGATGGGAAAGAAATATAAACAAAATTCAGAGTATAATGTTTTCCAATCACCTTGCATACTCCCTACGGCTCGATTATACCAACGTTTGGCTCTTCCAGTCAAGGAAAACAGAAAAAGCTTCCATCTAATAGTCTTATCGGACATGCCAGCAATGTGTAAGCATGCAGTGTCCTTTCGAATTCTCGTAAGTGTGAGTATGGGTTTTTCGTTACCTTCTCCCGAGAAGGGTTTATCTGAATCATATTAATTAAACTTGGGCGCAGCTCATAGCGGTGTTATGATAGGTTCATTAGATTTTGGTGGCCCGAAGCTTTCACGCATGCCATAAAAATAGATAGGAATAAAATTAAAAGCATCCATAAGGATGAACATAAAAATAATGAAGTGAATGGGATAAAATAAGAAAAGATAAAAAGTATAAGACAAGATTAAGCTAGACTAAGTCAAAATCAGCAAACCGTTCCCGATAACGGCGCCAAAAATGCTTATTGGTATAAATTAACTGCACTCCATTAAATAATACTTAAGTAAGATTATCTGCAAGCGCACAGATATCATTACCAACGTCACATTTTACCCGGAGGTTTTAAATATCGTATCCACAGGGAACAGTTGTGATAATGACAAAGTCTATAGTCTTAACCCTACAATTAGGCTAGATAATATCAAGAAAGAGGAAATAGCTATTGAACTCTAGTTCTGACAACCGGTAAGCTTTGCATTATGTTGTTCTAACTGGGCAAGTAACCCGAATAGGAGAAGAAACAGAGTAATCTCCTACCAAGCACCTATAAGCCTATCAGTCCTATCAACAGAAAGTAGACTACAGAGGATTCAACGAAGCTATAAAGTCACCTTCGCGAGCTACCACTATGCGGCTAATTAGGGGCCATCCACAAGTAAACCTAGCCTAGGCACCATGCCACACTATGAACTACTTCAACCAAGTAATGACCAAGATCAAAGCACTCAATATGAGCTGTGAACTTAAGAACAAATAAGAACAACTGCTTACTTGAATCGGAATGACGAATACAAAAGTACCTCAGAACGCAGCTCCGGGTGAGGGAGCTGAATCCAGAAGAATACAGCCACGAAGAAGCACCGACAGGCCGGAACTCCTCTAGAATCTCTACTCCTCTACTCAATCTCTCTAATCTCTAAACAAGACTAGATCTAGATGAACTAGTCTCTCCTAATTGCTACAACTAGATGAACTAGAACTAGATCAACTAGAGGGACCCTAACCCTAATTATGTAGAGAATATGAAGCACGGGGGTGTAGAATGCCTTCAGGGAGGGGGTCTGCCCCTTTATTTATAGCCCGGTGGGATGAACGTGCGCCGTTGGATCAAACCGACTTGGGCAACAGTGGAGATGCAAACCCTAAGGTGGTAGGAGGAAGCTTCCAAAAGAGGAGCGCCGTCGGTTGACCTAGGGCGCCGCCCGGAGGGGGTGGGGCGGCCGGCCCCACCTGATCCCTCTATGGGCCCCGGCCTGCCGGGTGTCTTCTAGACCCTTCCTGATCCTTTTAGCGATATTTTCCATCACGGTTAAGTTTTGTGATAATTATGCAATATAATCCCTCTTTTTAAGCTTTTTCGGAAAGGTCCCCTGGAAAATATAGAATATGCAAAACTCATGGAAATTGTCAGTTAAAACCCTAGACTAGTGTGTATTCATGTATCTTTTTTTCATGTCTAAAGTTCTAATAAATATTGACGTTATCCACCGTCAACAAATTTGGCTAGCAAGGAGGGAAGAGAAGGCTTCTTCCCCTTTCCATTTTGTTTATATTTAGGTGATGATTTTCCTACTTCTTGCTAGGGTTTTAGATGGATATAAAGAGGATTTAGGAGAATTCAAAAATGAACAGGAGGAGAAAGGAAAAGGAATATTTTCCCCGGGACAAAGGATTTTTGGGATAAAAGGGAATATTTTGACCCCAAAAATGGATTTTGATTTTTTATGATAGGTTTTAAATAAATGAAGAACATGCGCACTTCCCTACAACCAATTCTATATGTATGCACCGATGTAGGAACTCCTCTCTGATTGACCTTGTTTGACCTAATGACTACATGCCTCACATATTGCAATAAAAATTTTAAAAGTTCAGATTTTTGGTGTTTGGGAAAACCCGAGATGTTACAAGACTACCCCCTTACGGGAATCTCGTCCCTCGAGATTCAGATGTCGTCTAGGGTTGATGGCCTTACTCGATGTCCCATTAGCATCAATGCACCATGTTTCGCAAGGAACTTTTTGAAGAAAATTTTTTGAAAAGAGGGCTTTTGGAAAGGCATTTAAAAAAAAGGCATGAAACCACTTCGTTTGATCAAAAGGCGTAGAAAACCTGCTTTCAAAACTCTTTTCGAAATGAAGAAGAGCCTTTTAAAACTTTCATGCATCAAATTCAAAAATACCTTTTTAAAACATTTTTTAAACTAGGGTTTTTGAAAGCGGTTTGAATGTGAGATGAAAACATTTTGCTTGCACAAAGATTTTGTAAACGAGTTCAAAAGTCGTTCGCAAACTTCTTTTTCTTTCAAAGTGTAAGCAATGGGTTTTTATGTAAAAGAAAGACTTTTGAAAATAGCCTTTATCTAAAAATCAAATCTTTCTTTTTAAAGATTTTTTTCTTTTTCAAACCAAAAAATCTTTTATCCTCTTGCAACACCTTTTCAAAAACTTTTCAATTCTGGTCCTCATAAATCTTTTTCCTAAGAAACACCATTTGAAAGAAAGTGCAAGGGTTTAGAAATCATTTCCAAAACACATTATAAAATTTCATAATCAAATCATTCTTTGTTTGGTAAACATTTTAAAGGACCTTTTGAAATAGGTTTTCATAAATCCTTTAGCTGAAAATCATTTTGAAAGAAAAGAGCTTTTGAAATAACATTTTGAAATTGTTTTGAAACTTTGAAACTTTTGATTCAAGGGGATGGATTTTGAAATCAGGGAGTTTTTGAGGAACAAAAACATTTCTTAAAACTGATTTTTTACAAAAGATATATCTTTCCAAAAATAGGGTCCGCTCCTAGCAAAATCTTTGGATTTCGAAATGTCTTTTTGAAACAAGATGGAGCGTTAGGAAGGGATTTTGCAAAATCTAAGATAATTGAAAACAAAATGAATTTGTGAGAATAAAACTTCTTTCGAGGGATCTTATTTTTCGCAATCGATTTTTGAAAAAGGAGAGGCAGTTCGAGATTCGAGTGGTTTGCGGTACCAATTAGGGCGGTCACGGTCACTTTCCTTGATACCGCAAGATACGCCTCCTACAAAGCAAGCCATGTGGAGGCCTCACACATGGGGCCCCAAGTTTTCGTAGCGGCATCATAGATCAAGATCGTGGCTCATTCCCAAATAGGTTACCGACAATGCCCCAAAATCCCGAACAAAAAGGGAGGGGGGGGGTTTTAAAGAGAAAGCCTTTGTGAACTATTTCTGAAAGCATTTTCCAAAACAGAGGGTTTTTTTAAAAAACCATTTTATTTTGCAAATTTTTGAGAGGAAGAAGGTTGCAACCCTTGGTTTAAAACTAACACAAATAATTTGAAATTGGTTGCAACCCATTTTAATTCAAAAAACTTGTGAATCAAGAGTTTTCATATTTGCCAAGCTAGAGCAAACCCCCAAAAAGAGAGATTTGAAAAGGTTTGAAAAAGACTTTTAATTTGTGAAACAAATCAAAACTTTTATGTTTTTTCCATCCTTTTTTGAAAAGTGGGGGTCGGGGATCCAAATCGTTTTGAAAACTTGCGCACCGGTTTTTTTGAAATAAAAGAAGGTCTTTAAAAGTCACCAAGTACGCGAGGGTTCCAAAACCATTTTTTTTAATAGAAGGTTTTTGCAAATGCCAGAGATTTTCCAAACTTTTAAAAGTGAGTCATTTTTTAAAAAAACTCCATTCGAACAAGGCATGGGTTGTTTGAAACACTTTTGAAATCTAGTTTCAAAAGCCTAATATGCGCCTTCAAAAGGGGTTGAAATCAAAGATTATGGAAACGCAAATCTTTTGGAAAATTTCTTTTGTGGTAAAACAAGTTCAAAAAGGAGTGCAAGGCCAAAAGATTTCAAAAGCTTCATTTTTTTCAAAACAAATTGTTGTCTCTTGTTGAATAAAACAAAAGAAGTTTGAAATTAGTTTGATACCATTTTCCAAATCGAAGGTAAAGCTTTCACAAAAGGAACTCGGTTTTTGAGAAACACTTTTTGAAATTGGGTTTGAAAAGCGCATTTTGATTTGCAAAA
This sequence comes from Chrysopogon serrulatus, assembly GCA_015844335.1. Lineage (NCBI taxonomy): Eukaryota > Viridiplantae > Streptophyta > Magnoliopsida > Poales > Poaceae > Chrysopogon > Chrysopogon serrulatus. The sequence goes on from JADLZL010001426.1 coordinate 36,042, forward strand.
GTAACTTTTGAAAAGTTTGTGGACAAGAATCTTTTGAAGCTATGTTGTTTCATAAAATTGGTTGTAAAACGCATTTGAAATCGTAGATGGTTTTTCAAAAAGGGGAATTTGGCTCATAAGGTGAAATTAAAGCTTTTTTAAAATAAAACCGAGCCAAAGGATCTTTTGAAAATATTTTATTGATTGGAAAACAAGCTCTCGATTTTGAAAGCGAATTTGGAGCATGTTTTGAAAAAAAGAAATAGTTTTGCTTGAAGACGACTTTTGGAAGTCAAAATGGGTTTTGAGATAGAAGTTAAAACTATTTTCTTTTGAAAGGGGAAATCTTTCTAAAAGCTTTTGAAACCTTTTGCTTTTGAAATAAAATTGGTTTTATGTGAGAAGTGACTTTTTAAGAAAATTAGACAAGTTTTGCAAAGTTCCCCTGTTTGAAAGATCAAAAAATAGTTTTGAAGAAAGCTTTGGCAAAACTTTTGATGCATTGACTTCCTATATCCAATTTTATTAGTTGGGTCCCCTGCCTAGTGATGGGTCGGCTTTTGGGTTTAGGCGGCTAGGTTACCTGTGCTCATGGAGTCACACATACAAAATAATCCCTACAATTTACACTCAAGCATCAAGAAGGAATAAAAGCATAACAACACAAGATCCAAACAATCAGGTAGCAATACAACTCCTATATGCATAGTGTTGACTTAAAGCGACTCCTATGCCTTCAAAGTCTCACACATCTACCGATCTACGCGGTGTCAAAAGTGGGGGAGGATTCTAAGGGTCATCTCCTCATATCGTGGTGGTTAGACAACAAATGTAACTCAAGGCAAGGGGAGGAACAACTGTCTTCACTTCGGCACCTATAACAGATAGGATTGTTGGCTTCTATACTAGTGGTTGGGTCCCAAGGTCCTGTCCCCTATCCAAGTATGGCTCTAATACCAACTAAAACGACCCACAATTTCCTCGAAGGCAAATCACAGAGTATATTGGATACGATTGATACCACGTTCATACATCGTGAAAGGTACAAATTATAGAGTATTACAACACTTGTAACACATCTAGGTACATCGCATCCTAGCATTAAACGCACACGGTTCAACATCAGAGCGTACATAGCGCCTTTAGCGGGTGAAGGTTCCTCTTTCACGGACGATCATCGAGTTGGGGTAGAGTATCGTGCGAAAGCAATGCAACTTGATCTCCTTAACCAAACTTGAGTGTAGGAATGAGACCATCTAATCTGCCAGCTCCATTATCGTCGTAGTCATCCTCGGGTGCGGACTGCTCAACTCTATCAAGACGATATGTACCAGCCAATCGGCTCCCCACCCTATGCTTTGGTTTTGCTATATGGTAAGTGGAATGCAAGGGTAGAGAAAAGGCCTATATTTGGCCGTAATTTTTCCTATGCCAATTCAAAGTATAAATATAATATAGTTCATCAAGTTTTAACCCATCTCATCCACACATCCTTCCATCCCATCCACATCCCCATCCACATCCTCACATCTCACCACACTCTCACTCTCTAGTCGACAAAAGGAAGACTCCCGCCTCCTCCTTGCCTCAACGGCCTAAGCCAGAATCCAACAACACCTGGGGGAGAGATGAGAAAAGGACTCCACTCACTAGTCAAGTGAAACAAAGATCATAGGAATGTCCATGACCGTGGGCATGGCTATATGTATAGATTGATCAACTCTGCAGAGTGTGTACACTGGAACCACAAGATCACCATCATCGATGATTCCTCATCTAGGCCGATACCAAGGCGCCTCCTAAGCCGGCCGGATGCCACCACACCACTCAGCCTGCAGGGCACCCGGGAGATCTCACCGAATCTTTGAGATCGTGAGACGTGGTACCGTTGAGAGGGTACCACATTGTCTTAGGAGGGTGTGGGTCTCAGCACCAGTACCTCCCTACACTATCACCTATCAACCATGTAGTAATGGCAGGAGGCTAGCTAGCCGTCAAGTTGTTTCCCGCCCATCAGGAATGAGTGGTGTGTACGAAGGAGTCCTATGAACCGATTCTCAAGACATACCAGTACTTAGGGGTGACTAGACAGGACACCTTCACCTTGGGGCCCGATGCCCCATGCCTCGACGACACCTCCTATTCCGAGGATTCATCCCACAAAGACACTCCTCCCCGAAATCTTCTCACATCACACATACCCGCCACAGGTACTCTCTCACATAGGGAGTGCCGGGATCACACTCCCCGGCAAGACTTGTCCCGACTTATCGTAGATCTCGCCCGGTCGACACAACCTCACCACACACCCAAGACACACACCAAGATATCTCCCATGTTATCCCCAATCATCTAGTTTACGACACCACATGCCTCAGCCACACACAAGCATGTAGAGTAAAGTGTAAGTGTGTAGCAAGTATCATGAAGTAGACGCAGCGCCTATCCTAGCGGCGGGTGTGTAGGGGAAGGTTGCGTCAAGGTAAGGGCTTACCAAGCAATCTTCCATGCATCCTATCATAATTATTTGCATAAAGTAAAGCACTAGCAGCTACATATGCATGCCTAATAGGATTCTACGAGGTTGGGTGGGGCGTGGCACCTATTCATAGCAATCCATAGTCATCCACATCCAGTTTGCTCTTCACGTCTCCTCCTTCCGGTGGATCTACGGTCTATCCATTGTCACCATGATGCAACTACCTCGATATAGCAACAACAAACAAGGCAAAAGAGCAATCAATCCCCAACCAAAATCCAGTACTCCCCCAAAAGGCAACAAGATGAGAAAGGATCTAGGAACTCCAAATAAAACACTAAAGAGACTTAGCCCTCGCAGAGAGTGTTCGATCCTCGGGCTCAAAATAAGTAGAAGTGGTTGTACGTTAAGCATGAGTTCGTATCAAGGCCTCGAAATAGCCCGGTACCTCCGGGTCGACCATATCGACCACATGCGGCTCCAAAAGAAGAGGCAATGATCTAACTTAACTTAAACAAAACACCATGACTTGTGGCCTCCCAATCTAGATGTCATGGAAATTGGTGGGGACCAGGAGGTCACAAGCCGAGAGGGGAAAGGGAAATAGGAACAATAGGGTTTGGCCCTTGTGGCCTTTAACCGCAAATCACAACTACTACATAAGATTCAAGTAAGAACGATAACACAAAATAGAGGAATTGTGACTTGGTTCTAAGGCTTTTTTAGCTTATCCGTCATGGTAGCGAGGCAGGTAGCAAAAAGAGATTGGAACACGAACAACAGAGGAGTGGCTACAAGTCCTCTCAACCTCGCATGACACAACAACATTGGGAGCCGAGAAGAGAGTAGCTGCTTGAGGGGAAGAGAGGAGAGTTAGCTGGGCATGTCCATGTCGTGGACTCTCTCACATCCTCGGTGAGGATGGTTTTCAACGGTCGATCGAGAGGGTCTACTCCAAGCGGTCCAAGAATGAGACATAGACCATAGCTTCTCGCTAACTAGAAGAGATAGTCGGTCTTTGATCCAATCGTCATGGCTACAAGACGGGATCGAATGTAACGGCTAGCGGGAAAAAATAAAGGGTAGAAAAAGAGAGGGAGCGGTGGTCTACCTTCCAATGCACTTGCCACGGCAAAAAGGCGAGGCATCGGGAGAGGAGCGATGCAGAGATCACTTGTTCCTAACCCACTTGTAGGGTACCACGATCCCCGGTGCACTATATGCACTAAGGCATTCTCCGAGGTCTCGCCAAAATGCGGTTGTCCGTGAGAGCCTAAGGAATGCTACGATCTCAATGGGTATAAACATACTAGGGTTCAAGCACAAAAGGACCAAGAGGGAAAATATGGTCCACCTCCTTTGATCCACTCGCCATTTGCAATCGACGAGAATCAAAGGAATGGAACAAGTGGCAAATAAAGAACACTAAAAACATAGATAAGTGATAAAGGGGCCCTTGTTTCCCTGCAGACTCGATTCCACATGTCATAGGGAAAGACATGAATCGAAGTTGGGATGAGAGATTCGATCCATGCCTTACTGATTGGCGAGAATCGAAAGGAGAACAAAGGGGGAAGAATGGTTCCGCACTTTCTCTCGATCTACCCGTCATGGCTAAGGACGGTGGGTCGAAGAAAAAAAGAGACGAGCGTCCTGTATGGTTCCTTGATCCATACCAATCCTCGTAGGGGCACCACGACCTCCTGTGCAACTAAAGTGGCAAAAGCTATTCCTCGGGTTCAGCGATGCGGTTGTCATCATGAGAACCGAGGAATGCTGGTCTAGGTGGTGCAAGCATGCGAGGTGGTAGGAAAAAAAAAAGCACAAGAAAAGAAAGGAAAGAAAAGAGGTGGAGCTCCGACGGGTCATGGCGAGGCAACTCGCGGCCATGAGCTTCACTCAACCAGTTGGCTCTCATCGCCCCACGATCGTCGTTTCCTAGTTCATCTCCCACCGACTAGGTCACACAAGGACCCACCATATATGGGGTAATATTCACATCGTTTGAGTCCCCAAAGTGATCACGCCCCTAGGGCTGAGTAGGGTTTAACGATCATAGTGCGATGGAGCTAACTAAAAAACAAAAAGAGAGATCATGTTCAGCATCACGACCATGGCGGGTGAACTCACGATCGCACGTCCAAACACGCCACTCTCAACCAGCTCGAGAAGGCTTGGTCCAGTAGGCAATCACCACATAACATAGAAGAGGCAACCTCCCCAACACAAGAACTAAATCGACATGACTACCACAAAAGGGGAGTACACATATCCATAGCATAAGAGATATAGACCGCACGAAGGCACGGCTCAGGCATGTATCGACATGGATATAGGTATAGTGCGTACATGAGAGAATATGAAATGAAAAGCAGGAGTTTTGCCGACGTCGGGGATGGCGTCGGTGGAGTTCGATGGTTAGACCTTGGCAGGAAGAAGGCAAGGTCGGTAAGGCTCAACGGAGCATTTGGAGGTGGCAAAGAGGTCCACGGCTGACCGGACTTGGCCCTGGCCCGCTGTAATGGTCTCGGCCACCGCAGCTTGCCGCGCCACCCATGGCTAGCTCTAGTTGGTTGCAGCCATTTCTGGCCAGCTGCAGCTGGCAGTGACCCGCCACGGCTGGCTGCTGGTGGCCAGCAGGGCGGGGGCTGGCCGGCATGAGCTGGATGCTGCCGGGGAGAGGCCAGGCGCTGGCTGCTGCTGCCGGAGACACTCCTGCAAGGTGAAGGACATGGCACGAAGGTCGGTTTCAGTCATGGTGGTCGGCAAGTCTAATGGAGGAAGGGAAAAGGCGTGGTTTTTGGGCGGCCGACGGCTCACCAGCGGCAAAGGAGAGCTCCAGCAAGGTGGCTGGGCATCGTGGAGTGGCGGCAGCACTTCCTGGCCTGTTCCAGCCAGCAATGGCCAACACTGGCCAGGCCTGGCCGCTTGCACGCAGTTCTGACCGGCCATGGCCAGCTCCTGGCCGGCTGCAGTGCAGGCTGCGGCTAGCTGCTGCTAGCCATGGCTGGCCGGAGGTGGCCCTGAGATGGCCGGTATGGGCTGCCGCTGGCCGGAGTGGTGCTGGATGTGGAGAGGGCGGGGGACGGCGCTGGCAAGGCCGCGGTGAACCCATGGCGGCGCGGCGGGCGGCGTTTAGCCGGGGGAGGACGTGACCACGGCCATTGGCTGCCGACGGTACCGCGCTTAGGGGCCCGCGAGGTGGAGCAGAGAGGGAGGCAATGGCGGCGGTGTCACGGCACGACGCGAAGTTCGATGTCCCATGGGTGGCGCTGGCCGACCACCACGGCGGCGGTGGCACGGCGTCAGGCCGCGCAGCGCAGCCGCGGGTTGGTCGGAGCCCGCCGACGGGCTGGGGGATGGCCCGCCGCAGCAACAGAGGCAGCTACCGCCGGGGGAGGCGCCGGGCGGCGATCGTGGGCGAAAGCAAGGGGGAGGGAGGACGGCGCAGGAGGGGATGAGAGGAGCAGCGCAGCGAGGAGAGAAGGAAGTGGCGGCCGGTGGCGGCTCCCATTTTATAAGCTGCCGGAGCTAGGCTTGGGCACGGACGGCGATGCCTGGGCGTCCAGACGCAGCCTTGCCACGCACGCGCGCACATCACGTGGCACGGACGCCGAGAGCTCGCCAGGGAGCGTTGCTCCAGCGGCGGCGAGGCTGGTGCTGGGGGTGCGCCTTAGGTTTTAGGGTCGCTGCGTAGCAGGGGCCAGCTGGGCCACGCTGTGGGCCACGAATGGGTGGCGCGGGGCCTGGCTTGGGCCGTGGTGCCTAAGCAGGCTGCAGACTGGAAGGAGGGAGGTGGCACGGCTGGGCTGGGCTGGCAAGGAGGGAAGAGAAGGGTTCTTCCCCTTTCCATTTTGTTTATATTTAGGTGATGATTTTCCTATTTCTTGCTAGGGTTTTAGATGGATATAAAAGAGGATTTAGGAGAATTCAAAAGGAACTCAGGAGAAAGGAAAAGGAATATTTTCCCCCATGATTTTATGAGTTTGGGACAATGGGAAGTTGAGGGATTTTGGGATAAAAGGAAATGGAATTTCCCTTTGTGACTATGAATTTAAGGATTCAAAATGGATTTTGAGGGTTATTTGAAGAGAAGAAATTTGCTACAGATGTGTGCACTCCAAAACATAATCAAGCCCATATAACTGAATGAAGAACACGCCGCACTTCCCTTACAACCAATTCTATATGTATGCACCGATGTGTAGGAACTCCTCTCTGATTGACCTTGTTTGACCTAATGACTACATGCCTCACATATTGCAAGAAAAATTTTAAAAAGTTCAGATTTTTAGTGTTTGGGAAAACCCGGGATGGTACAGAGGTTTAGGGGCCTCTGAAGATATCTATTAGGTTGAGAAAGCAGAGTTGCATGCAGAACATCCTAGAGCAGCATTTGAGCTGAAGGCATTGGTCCAAACTTGATGGATCTGTAAAGTTCTTGCAAGTTGAAAGATTGGATAGTCAATATCATGGTCCATACTGTTGTTCAGCAAGGGCACAATGTCATTGTGGTTTTGGACAAGAGGTAGTTCAAGCTTGATAGGAGGACCTTGAGCTCTGTAGAAATTCAGAGCATCAGAACTAACTGATTGTGAGAGATTGTCCTGCATTAGGAAGATCAAGCATTGCCTGCTGAACAAACTGGTCTGCTGGGTCTTGCACTTGTTGAATCTCATTTGATCCACTTGCTCATCCTGCTGAGGCCAAGTCGGCCAGGCATCACCATGATTGGGTAGAGCAGCAGCAGCTGTAGCATTGGGAAGAATTGGAGGCGCCCCAGCCCTCATCCATATTGGCCTGTTCAATATCATTCAGATCCTGCACATCCTCAAAGAAATCATTCTAGTTTTTAGGTTGTGGCCCTAGGAAGGGGTGTGGGTTACCATCTGCAGGGATTGATCCTCATCTGCTGGCAAGTTTTCATTGTTCAAGGAGTTCAGAATAAACATAGGCACTGACCAAGATTGGCCTCCCCCCTCCTACTAAAGCTGGCTTGCAGACTAAAATACTCCTGGGGACCTTACTAGGATGGAGCACAGCACACCTCACTAGAATTCTAGATTCGCAATGATCATTGCTTGTCCAGGTAACAACAGTACCAAATAGATTGACTGCCTGCTCTATGTATGTTTTAGTCTGAAAATCCAGTGGGAAGCACAACAATAGGATCCAGCAAGTTTTCATGAAAGGAGAGGACCTCAAATTAATTCCATTGTCATGTTCCTAAACAAATAATTCTCTACCATCTGGCATTATATGAGGACTACGGGTTGATCATAGCATGGCTAGTCACAGCTGAATGAAACTCCAACAAGCAAAGCCCTAGTGGCGGGGGGCAAGCGGAGACTATATGGACCTGCATTAGACCTTCAAAGTAGTTGATGACATCATTAATTGCCTGATGAAGCTGACGGAGGGTTTTGCGGTGGAGTCATCGATACGATGGTGAACTGGAGCTTCGGGTTTCCTGAGATGACATGGCAGGAACTGTTCATGAGCTTGGTATGTAGGGGCTGATGGATTAACATCAAAGTTCACCATGGGACGAAGTTCACCATGGATCAGTCGATGAGGACTACAAATGTACTGTATATTGGTTTTCTTCGAACAGGGTGGAGCTTGCAGGGAAGGCGAGGAAGGCGAGAAGGCGAGGAGTCCCCGATGTTACTGTCAACTATTCCATGTGTTGCACCCATTTCCTTTTATGAGTGTATGCACTTGGGCCTCCACATTATTCTAGGCTGGGCTTGAGTCAGACAGACTTTTTGAAGAGTGACCATAATTGCAACAAGTTTTGCACCATGTCAAGTTGCGATAGTTTCGGGCCAAATGACTCGGGGCAAGACAATTGAAGCAACATGAATTCAAAGTTGAAAAATGACCTGAGATGATGCAACCGATTTAGAAACAACCAACTCATCTGTTGGGACCGTGGCTAAAATTTTAGGATTGGAGGTTTGGGCTTTGTATGTAGATTCAAAATTCAAAATACCAAGAACAAGGACATGAGTGTTTCCCTGCTGGACCAAAACTGCGAATAGGAGCATGAACCAAATCTGAAGAACAATCCACTCTAAAAACAGTCAATCATAACAGAAGTTGGTGAATTCGACCTGGTGGCAGAGGATCTAGGGGAAAGAATGTTGGGGATGACACAAAAGTGACTCTTTTGGCACATTTTGCTTTCCTCTTTTTGTCGTTTACTCAGAATCTTAGTCCATTGTTTTTGTTGTTCCATCTCTCAAACTCTCTTTTCGCTCCCAATTTGTAGTACCATCACGCCAAAGATGAAAATAAGCATCAAAATGATCACCAGTGAATCTCTTAAGTGAGCAAACATGAAATCCCACAACCCTGTTGGCTACAGAAACCGAAAATGTCCATCACTTTGGTATTGAACGTGAAAAACCAGCTGGGGTACCTCCAAGACAAGAGGCAAGAGCAAAGGCAACTGAATCTTTAGTCAATCGAAAAGTGAATCGGCGAAAAAAAAAGACTAACAGGAAGAAGGAACCAGAAGGTGTGGCCAGAGTGTGGTGGACAGAAGAACCAAAAAGTTGAAGAATCTCTTTCCTGAATTTCTTGCCTTGGGAGAAGTCCAGTTTCGTTGACAATTCTTCAGGCAAATCCATCAAAGTGAAGAATGAAGGGAGATGCACCTGAGAGGGAGACAGCCAAGGATAGGAGCATGTGAGATCACCACCGACGGCAACCATCTGCGCCATCAGAGGAGGAGACAGAATCGCCAGGGGGAGAGCCACCGACGTCCATGGTTTTTGGACGTAGTAGTAGTAATTATCAAGTTGTTGTCACCATGTTGTTTTGATTCCTCATTCTTTTAGGGTTCAATCCAGGAGGTTTAGCAACAAACATACCTAAAAGGATACAAATTCTACACCATGCATTTGTTCTCATTTTACAAAGTTAGATATATTATTTTTCTATTATAATGAGAACAAAGGGAAGAGACTGAAACATGGCTCAAGAATCAAAGTTATGGACATGGTACTCTCTTCTTTCTTTTTTATTATAGAATACAAAGATATAAAAGGAGACTATCCTAGGAGCATATTCTTTCCCTCATTGTTTTTCTTTTATTATTACTAAGGGAGGTCCTATCAGGAGAGTGGTTGCAATCTTATTATGCAAAGAAACTATGCAAACTAACTTTATTTTATTAGTCCTTATCTTTGTTATTATTTTATTATTTTTTATAGCATAAGACAAGATTGTCTACACAACAATGCATGCAAGCAAAAAGCATTTATTGAAAATTAAACACGCAATAATTCAAAATTAAAAAACATATGGAAAAATTAAATGTGGGATACATACCGATTTTTCCTATCGGTTATCACCATTTTACAAGTCCGCTGAGCAGGGCTTCTCCATTGAATTTAGCTTGAATTGGCATCATCTTATCCTAGAGATGGATAATGATGATTGCACTTTTGTTTTCGCCATGCCATAGGGATTTTCTTGTGGTTTTGGCTTGGCGGATTGGTGATTCCTTTTTCTTTTTGATCAAAGTTTCATTCAAAGTTCACCAAATGAACTCTGATTTTTAAGCCTCGTAGGATAATGATGATTCAAAGTTCACCTAATGTCTATACTAGCAGTTTTTCAGTTCAAAAATCAAACTAGAGTCCATGTCTAATTTGATTCAGTGGGCTAATTAACTTAAGCACCATGCTTGATTTAATTGACCTATGAAAATATGATCATCACATCCAAACTTCAAACTAAGCACCATGCTTATTTTAAAAGATGTGCGACCAACATCCAAACCAAAGCATACTAGAATAGAGAAAGGTAGCATGGAAATGATGAACGCGAGATTCACTCAAATGGGTGTTTGAACAATGAATGATGAATTCGAGAACCATTTTTTTATATGCAAGGTAACGTAAAATGGGTGAATGAATGCATTTAAACAAACATGCCATAATTTTGAGAGACGAAATTATCAAGCTGTTGTCACCATGTTGTTTTCGATTCCTCATTCTTTTTGTGTTCAATCTAGGAGGTTTAGCAACAAACATACCCGAAGGATACAAATTCTACACCATGCATTTGTTCTCATTTTACAAAGTTAGATATATTATTTTTCTATTCTAATGAGAACAAAGGGAATAGACTAAAAACATGGCTCAAGAATCAAAGTTATGGACATGGTAATCTCTTCTTTCTTTCTTTTTTTTATTATAGAACACAAAGGTATAAAAAGGAGACTTGTCCTAGGAGCATATGCTTTCCCTCATTGTTTTTCTTGTATTATTACTAAGGGAGGTCCTATCAGGAGAGTGGTTGCAATCTTATTATGCAAAGAAACTATGGAAACTAACTTTATTTTATTACTCCTTATCTTGTTATTATTTTATTATTTTTAAGCATAAGACAAGATAGTCCTACACTACAATGCATGCAAGCAAAAAAATATTTATTGAAAATTAAACATGCAATAATTCAAAATTAAAACATATGCAAAAATTAAATGTGGGATACATAACAATTTTTCCTATCGGTAATCACCATTTTTCAAGTCCCATTGAGCCGGGCTTCTCCATTGAATTTAGCTTGAATTGGCATCATCTCATCCTAGAGATGAATAATGATGATTGCACTTCTTGTTTTCACCATGCTAGAGGGATTTTCTTGTGGTTTTGGCTTGGCGGATTTGTGATTCCTTTTTTCTTTTTGATCAAGGTTTCATTCAAAGTTCTTGTCGATGAAATATCGGTGGCGATCTACACGGGTATACCGACGGTAGTGATTTATCGGTTGGAGGAACGCTTTAGACTACAAGCAAGACGTAACAAGTAGAACAGAGAACACACGGTTTACCTAGGTTCGGGCCGCTACATGCGTAATACCCTATGCCCTGCTCTCCTGTTATTGATTGAGATTGATTGATTTGAGGGGTGGGCCCGCCTTTATATAGTCCTGGAAGGCAGGGGTTGCACATCCCGAGATCCCGATATGGTTGGTTACAGCAGATCGTATCTAACTAGGACACAATTAGTTTTCTAACCGACTAGTTGCCTTGCATGACAAGTAACTCCCTGATTGTTCAGCCTGGGGAGTCCACCGGGCCAAGAAGGCCGATCGGTTTTAGTCTTTTGGGCTAGGCTGCCTGGGCCCAGTAGGCCCAAGGCTGGCCATGAGGGTATAGGGGTCTATACCCCACACACTTAGTCCCCGAGCACCATGAATCTTGTAGAAGACATCGTCTTGACACTTGTCGACAGAAGGGTTTAAAGCCTTGCATAGTTGGAGCTTCACATTTGGCTTGCCGACCAGTTTGAAGAAGAGCCGACCACCAAATTTGTCAAGTACAGGTGTTGCCGAAAGATACATGTTGCTCCTAAAAAAGAAAAAAGCAGCCTATGTCCAGAGACATGGGTCCACAATAGTTTATAATATCTAATATCATAAGCGTTATAAAATCTAGCTTTATAGAGAAGCCCAAAAATAAATAAGGGTCAGGCCCTCTTCATGACACGAATAGGCCCAGTCCATGCCAGTGACGTGGGCCCACGTAGTCTCCAAGGTTGGTAGAAGATGAGTATCATGTTGTGGCAAGATTTTTTTGAAAAAACTTGATAACCTCTAGATTTGGTTAAACAGATGCAAACTGCATTGACCAATGCACAAGCAAGTTGCTTATTTGTATATCAATGTAACAACTTGATTAGGTTTGTTGCAAACGGCAAGACCACAAGCCCAACCTTTTAGAAGAGACCGATAAGCCCGGGACTTGAACTCACAAATGACTATGGGACCAATTGTAGATGAAGCAAAGTATAGTGTTCAGACTAGTGGTCAGACTGTGCAGGGTTTATTGTTTAAACCTAGTCTTGATCATCAGGCTGACTAGTGGGCCCAGAATATGAAACGACGGCCCAGAGAATCCTTCGTCGGGACGGAAGGGCAAAATTGAACAAGCCAGCGCTGCGACCAAAACGCCAAGAGAAGAAATGACAGGACATTAGAGCATCCGCATCGAAGAATGTGCAGCGACGGTTCGACTTCGGTTGTGGCGGTATGATGGCACGATCTAGTTATGGGAGAACGTGAAGCGTTGTGTCGTGGCGCGTCGATTCCCATTCACCGGTGCACTTGTGATACCCGCCTATAAAATTGATGGGGCGCAGAGGCGGAAAGTCACTCCACCTCTCTACCTAAACCCTAATCTAAATTCGAAGTTCTTCTTCCGGCCTCTTATATCCACCTTGTAGTCCATGGACTGTGGGAAGCACCCGGCGGAAGGGATCGTTGGAGGAGGGTCGCGTAGCCACCACCACAACGAGGGGCAAGAAACAGTTTTGCGTCGTTAGGGTTTTTTGAAAAAATGAATCTTGGCTAATCTGAGTTGATTGTTGCCTACAGGGTGCTGACCATTAGCACTCCCACGCCGCGCCACATTCTCGCCACCGAGGATACCGGTGGCGGCAGCGCAGGAGGCCATCCCATGGTGACCGGGACGGTCGCCATGGCCAAACTTCGCGACAGCCTCGACGCTGTCGTCATGGCCCTGCGCCACGCGGAGGAAGAGGTGCAACGCGCCCGGGCCAACCAAAGGGAGGCCGACGAGAAGGTAGCACAGCTGGAGGCGGAGCTCTAGGTCGTGCGCCCATCGGCGGAGGCTGTTGTGGCCTTCGTTGGAGCTCCCGAAGATTCCCTGCCAGAGCAGCTGGGCAACACCGCCGGCCGCATCCAGGAGTTGGTGTCCCATGGTGTACACCGCGGGGCATCGTCGGCGCTGGTGGTGGCACAGTGCCGCGCCCGGGTGGCCTGCGAGGTTTTGTCGGGCTCCCGGAGGGCGAGCGGATCACGGACCTGGAGCATCTCGTCCGTGAGTTCGACGATGCCGCCGACGCCATAGCGAAGGAGGTGACAGCGGAGGACGTCATCCGTGATGCCTCCTAGGTGACGGTAGCACTGATAGCACGGTCCTTGCCAGGGTGCCAAGCTACCGGTCGCATGAGCTGCGCGAGGCTTGCCGACACTGATCTCCTCTACCTCGATAGTGGTATTCTAGTTAAGTCCATGCGACGCTTCGTGCTCCTGTAGATGCTAGCATCCTCGTGCTAAGGACTTTAGCTTTGTGTATTCCTACACAAGGGGCCCTTAGTAGTTTGTAATCAAGAAATGAATCAATCCATATTTTGCTGAAAAATGTCCTTTTCTTGTGAATATTGTGTCTGATCTATACCAGACTTAATCATAGGCTATCTGAACAGCATAACCTCAACACGTTTGTGCATCTTTAGACTTTGTGGATAGAAGATGAACCGCAGTGGAACATCCATCTCAAGACTCACTCTTAGTCATGCAAGAACTTGATAGACATCAATTAATCTTTATGCTTAAAACGAGTAGGATAAGTCCTAGGATAACTGAACTATTAAAGACACAAATGGATCGCACTCCCGGTCCCCAAACTGTTGGTTGGCAAGGTCTTGAAGAACATGGGTTAGCTCGGCTATGGGCCTAGTCCCCATCGACCGGGTCGACCGAGGACTTGAAGAACACATGTTTCGGCTATGGGCCTAGTCCCCCAGACTGACTTGGCGGACCAGGGGCTTGAAGAACACATAGCTTCGGCTATGGGCCTTGTCCCTAGACTGACTGGTCAACCAGAGCTTGAAGAACACACAACTCAACTGTTGGCCCAGTCCCTAGACTGACTGGCGGACCAAGGCTTGAAGAACACACAGCTCGGCTGTGGGCCCAGTCGCTAGACTAACTGGTCAACTAGGACTTGAAGAACACACGCACATTGTGGGCCCAGCCGCTAGACCGACCGGGTCAACCAGGACTTGAAGAACACATAGCTTGGCTATAGGCCCATTCCCTCAGTAACTAACCGGTCGACTCCCAGACTTGAAGAACACACAGCTTGGCTATGGGCCCAGTCCCCTGACTGACTAGTCGACCAAGGCTTGAAGAATACAGCTTTCTACCAGGCTAGTCCCAGGACCGACCGGCAGACTAGGTTTTCAAGAACACAATACAACTCGGTTGTGGGCCCAATCCCTAGACCGACCGGTCGATCGGGACTTGAAGAACACATGTTTTGGCTTCGCGGGTGTTGGTATTTGTTAATGCAAACAGATAAATCCGCAAGCGCACGGATACCGCTGTAGCTTCACCGGAGTATTCCTAATCGATTTCAATGGAAACGAGAAGTGAACTAGAAAGGATCAAGGTCGCCCAAGGAATAACTATTTTTGGTGGGTAGAGATGGGTTTCCTAAGGTTCACCCAAGACAACTAGTTGAACAAGGTTCACAGCTTGCTATACTTTACTTACTTTGAGCAGCAGTTCCTTTCCGACTCTTTGAAAAAGACCGGGAAGTGGTAGTCGTGGTCGCCACCAAAAAGCTCTTAAAAAACACCAACCCAAACGTGGTGGAATACAAAGGCCAGTTAGAGCTATCACCTCTAGGGGCTATCACAACTATCTGGTGGGGTTGAGCGCAAACTCAGGTAAACTCTAGCCTAGACACCACGCTCACGCTGACATTACTACTCTAATCCGTATTCGGACTGAAAGCACTTTTCGGTGGGAGCAGTAGGATCCCGTAAGCAAAGTAAAGCAAAAAACTGAATTTAATCAAATAGAAGACTTAAGAACCTAGGATAATAATCCCTCGATTTGAGCCGCCTGCAGAGGCACAATAGCCGAGGAGGAGTCGACGCCCTCCGCCTCCTCCCTACCTCGGGACACCGAGTACAAGATCTGAGAGGAAGCTTCACCTCCTGATTCCTCCTCCACTATCTTCCCCTCTTCTCTTCCCTCTATTCTATATTACAACTAGGTGGAGAACACCTAGAGGGATACTCACTACTAAGGATAGGAAGGATTGCTCAAGTAGAAAGATTACAAATGGAGGAGAGAGTCTCCTTTTTATAATGGGAATGAGAGGAAAGAGGCTAAATATTCCCACAATTAATTTACCACCTCCCTAGCCATGCAACCAACCTCCTGGGAGGTCGGTAATTTGCTCCCCCACCGACTGGGCTTGAAAAACCGACCATTAAGGCCTGAACTGGTGTGAACCGACGAAACCGCTACTAAGCTCGGAGCAATCGGAGGGAATTTAGGTTTTACGCCCAACCGTCGGCTGGGGTCTAGCTTATGGCGCTGGGCGAAGTGGATTCGCGCACCGCCTGGGCGGCCAACCGCAGGCTGCCATGTGCCCCAGGCGGGCCGGCCGAGTTCGCCGTGCTCCTGCCCAGGGCGCGCGCGCCTCACATCTAAAGCCGCCGGCCACGTGGGGCTGTGCTTTGATTGGTCGCATGGAGCCGGGTTGGGTTGCGGGAAAGGGCCGCAGTGCCGCCGCCGTGGGCGCCGCCCCTTCCTTCTGCCGCACGGCCGCTGCAGACGGTTATGGTTGGGGTGCTGACATCAGCGATGACGCACTCCCCTTTTTAATTTCAAAATTCAGTATCTTTTTATTCTTTGAGTCCAAAATAGCAAATTAGATATCCAATTTAATCAAGGCCGAGCCCACTTAATGGTGAAGTCAATTACTTGATTTAAGGCACATTTTTCTAGTGAAAATAAAAAATTCCTGCAACAGAAGGAAAGTACCAAAATTCATGAAACTTGTTAAGTAAAACCCTATAACTACTATTGGTGTTATATTTCATGTCATTTCATGCTTAGTGGTTATAAAATATGAGTTAAGGGCCACCGCTTTGACACCTCTTAATGTTATCTCTAATAACGGCGCCAAAAATGCTAGAATAGCGCACCGCCACTAGAATGCTGTTGTCATCCCCTCAAAGATAACACCAAGGGTGTGGTATTAAATCATGCCACCATTTAGAATATAGAAATGTATCCGTAAGGGCACAGATCAAATACCATTGTAGCATTTTACCCGGAGTATTACGGGTTATTATTTATATTTTCCCAAAGGAAGGCCCATGGCTATTTGTATAAAGGTAGTGTGTTGACCCAGAGTGTAACGAATAGGCATAACCATGTCCTCGCTACTCAATGCAGGGGTAAGTCACAAGATAACAGATAAGATAAGTATATAATCATTAGCATAAACAGATAGAGACCCTAGCTATATCATTAGGGGTTGCTAGTAGAACATCAAGAGATATTCCTGTTATTCCTAGCTACTAATGTCAATGTATATTATGGTGGTAGTAAATACACCTAGTAATCATGGCTAAGGTTAGCATTACATTTATTTATAGTGGACATACTAGGGAGGTTTGAGAACATAGTTTGCCCTTCCGTCTGATACAAGCCCCATCGCGGCCTATAAACGGGTTCGGATTACATAGGACTCAACAGGAATGTCACACCCGGCAATCTACCAAACCCAGCCTATAGGGTGCATTCGCTAGATAAACAACGATAAGCATCACGCTATTGTCATCAATGCTTTACCACAAACCCAAATCCATCAATTAGATGAGTGCTATACTTAACCATGGATAAACCTAATGTTAATCTAGCCATACTAAGCATATAACCACAATAGACAAGGAAACATAATGTCGAGGACCGAAATAAGGGCCCCTTAAGGAAAGCCCAACAACGCAAAAACTTCGGCCAAAGCAGGCCTCCCATTTCCACTATCTAAGCCACGTTGCTCGGAGCCGACGCATGGGGTCTACCTAACCCGTCCGAGCCTACCTCACTGAGGGCTCTGACGCGATTTTCTCTCCGCCTCGGCCCGAGCCCCCGCCAGGGCCCCTGACGAAGCCTCCACTCTCCGGCCCTGCCCGAGCCCCCGGCAACCGTGCTCGGACGGGACGCTGGCCGCCCGAGTCAAAGGTCGTACTCACCGACTTGACGCATATCCACCACCGCCGTGTCAGAGCACTCCGGTTCTCCTCGAAGGATGGGCACGCCTCGCCACGGCCCACGCCGGCAATCATGCTTACGCGCTAGCCTCCAGGCTGGAGGCCCGCCACGCTGGGGGCATCAGGCCGCCTAAACCCTCCCGCCAGTCCCATCGCCGAACCCCGGGCGCCATCCACCACGCCAAGGCCACGGCCTGGTTACCCCGTCAAGGGAGTGGACTGGACGCCTCCAGTCAATCAAAAATAGTCCACCCGTGAGCTCCGAGCCCGGATGGGCGACCACTGGCTGCGACGGCCGTGGTCTGCTCCAACCACCTCCGTGACGGCCACAAGCCCGAGGCCTCCCCGAGCCTTGGACCTGTGCGGGTCAAAGCTTGTGGCTCGCGCCCTCCGACACACTCCACCGACCTAATGTGGACCCCCGCCATTCCCGACAACAGGCAAGGAGGCGACGCCGCCGTCCGCCTGGCCCGTATAGTCGCCCCACGCGAAGCCTCATCCGAGGGAGGGGACGGGCCCGCGACCCAAATCCACGAAAGCATGACCACCTCTTGTAAGGTTCCACCTTCCCTTGTGGCTATAAAAAAGGGAAGGGCCCTTAGGATGACAGTTCACACACACGAAAAGCCCGATATTGGCACTTCGCTCAATCACCACGAGACCCGGGACCCCGCCCTCTCACCGCTTGTACACCCTACCTCCAGCACCTTGGCAAGATAATACAAGAACTCTCCCCCCACCGGACGTAGGGCCTTCTCCCGCCCGAACCAAGATAAATCCTTGTGTTCATCTTGTGCACCATCCGGGGTTGGGAACACGCACCACAAATTCACTCGTTGGTGCTAGGGACCGCCGGCTCTAGCACCGACGCTTGGCCAGTAGGGGGAGAGCCGTGTTTCAGCCCCTCTTCCCGCCAAACTCCTGATGGCCAGCAGACGAGACGACGCCTGGGGGCGGCTTCTTAGCCCCAACTCCTTCCACTCCAAATAATCGGAGTCGGGGACCCCGATCCTGCCTCTAGCTTGAGTTCGTGGTTGACCGGAGTCCAAGACGACATGGAACTACCTCCCTGGCCGGAGTCTGGCTCCACGAGTCCCCTAAGGGACTCAACACCGGCTCCAAGGCAGAGGCGCCTACGCCGCCTCCCGCTGGCGACGCACTCGACAAGGGTCTACAAGGAAGATCTTACGGCGCTATGGTCGACGACGACACCCGCCGGTGGGGATGCCAAATTGCCACCACCATGCCGGGCCATTTGGCATGGCCAACGCCGCTGCCACAGCTGTTGGTCTCCACCAATCATGGGAGCCCTGAGGGAGGGTGCCCTCCTGGCCGCGGCCCACCACGGAGCACTCCCGACGCGACATCCCCGGATGGATCCGTCCATGCTTACGAGGAGGCCGATCAGTGCAGAAGAGCCGACGCCACTGGCACGCACTACATCCACCCCGATCCCGGGCGCTATCTCGAGGATACGGAGCCCTGTGGGGTTCATCCCGAGCACGCCGCCTCGGCTACCCCGACCCGATTCCCCTGGACGACATGTACGACCCGACGCGCGAGTGCTTCCCACGTGGAGGTTCGTGATCTCGGCGCCGACGGCCGCGACAAATGACGACGGGATCATGATCGTAACCCTAGGCACGCCGCTAGGCTCCGCCTCGGCTGTCGCGAATCCCCCTGGATCCGGGAGCCTCCCCGACCACGTGGGGAGCGTACTCCACCACTCGCGGCTACCCCCGAGGGCGGAAGATCCAAAGAGCCACGCCGGAGCCACGGGCGACCACCGCCGAGCAGTATCCGCGACCTCGTGGCTAAGCTTGACCACTGACTCGCCTTCGCCTACGTAGTAAGATAAACGCCGAAAGCAAGGCCACCGCTGGGCGCCAACTCCGAGCCTCACGCGGCACGACAAAGACGCCTCGCGACGCCCAAAGAAAGGATCGCCAACGATGAGGGGGTGAACATCCTCCCCGCCTTTCCTCGGCGAAGCTGAACGCCGCTGCCGCGGCCCTTCGCTTCGATCAATGCCGGAGCCCTCCACCTCTGAGGGGCGCTGCATCCACGATGAGTCGCGAGGCTTCATCGAGACCGCCGCGGTTCAACAGCCGAGAGCTCTGCCCTCGCGCTTTCACGCCGTAGGGGACGGGAACCGGCGGGCGCCCCCGAGATCCGGGCGGTGAGGCCGGCCATGAAGCGCATCCAGACAATCAAGGCGACCTCGATGACGGGCGACACGCACGCAACATCGTGAGGGGAGGCGAGATGGACTAACGGCGACCGCCGTCGCTGCTAGGGCGGCAAAGTGAAACATTTAGGACCGGCGACGACGCTGACCCTTCTGGGGCCCGTGCTCAGCCTCGGGAGAGATCCGCAGCCGCATGGTTCCTTCCGATTCCTGGCAGCTGCCCGCTAACCTCACCAAATACGGTGAAACCGAACCCTGTGGTTTGCTCAACGATACCGCCGCCGCTGGCCGGGTGGGGCGGGATTTACACATGCTCATCATCCGCAACCTTTCCTTTCACTGGGCGACGCAAGACGTGGGCCTGGGCTCGGGAGCACCTTCCCGCCCGGCACGATTTTGATCGACCGACCTAGTCAAGGTCTGGAAACTTCTGTGGCACATATGTGCACCCCTGGGAACTCCTAGGGATCCTCCAGGCCGCCGCCAGAAGCCCGACGAGCCGCGACTTCATCCGCCGCTTCTCCAAGAAGTGCACCGAGCTGCCCAACGGCCGACACCGCCATCATTAGCTGCCTCGACGGGACAACCCGTATGAGCCGTCCACCTAACCGGGATGAAGATGCCCTCCACCGCCAACGAGTCGCTTGAGGTATACCCCCCTCGAAGTGAGGAGGGGCCATCTTTCGCGACGCCAACCACAAGGACAAGCGGAAGATCCTCAACAACGCTTGGAACATCCAACGCCCACGCCGCTTTTACCCCTAGAAATACCAATTGTACTTAATGCTTTTGTACCATTGGCTAAATAAAACTAAGTCCTTGGACGTTTTTTTCCAAGTCACAAAGATTCGCCCAAGAGGGACTCAACCGAGACTTGCTTTTGGCTCACCAAAACCAAGCCTCCCTGGGCTAGAAAGGGGGAACCCCTCCGGAAAGCACCCTCAAAAAAATCTTTTTCGAAATCTTTTCATTTTCCCCGGCTATCTTCGTGAGACTCTACGCTCCCGTTGCTCTCGTGATACTTAGGAAAAGGCACGACCCGTGTCATCCCGAGGCCAAGGACTGCCGAGCCACGAGGTCACCTATGCCCGAGCGCCACGGTGCCTCCACTCGCCACCCCTCACTAAAAAGAATGACTCCAAGTGCCGCGAGGAGGTCGCTCGACTATGGAAGGGCAATCGGGCCGAGGCATCTACTGCCAGCCCCTCCCCCTTCTAAGCAAAGAGCGACCCCCTGGCCGCAAAGCATCCTCGCAAGACCAAGTAGCGAATACAAACGGAAGGGAAGGCGAGATAACGAAAAAGCTAGTACAAAAAGCATAAAGCCTCAACGGGTCGATTCACAAAGTGTCTTCATAAAGTCAACATAAACCTTTATTTACATGAGCACTTGGGCCCAAACCGCAGATCTACCTGGGGCATCCGCCACTAACGCCTTGGGTGGCGATATCCACGGCCTCGGCCCCGCACTAAAGATCCGCGACCCTACGGGCACGACCAGCCGACCATAGCCTCGGTGTCACTAGCTTCCTCCGGAGGAGTGGGAGACGACGGCGGGCGCAAAAAAGTAGCCACTGGAGGGGAGAGCCGCGGCCTCGGCCTCCCTCGACGAAGCTGGGCCAAGACACGGGCTCGTGTCCCCATCTCCTCCTCTCGGCCATGACGAGCCCCTCGGGCGATCCGAGGAAGGTCGAGCCGGTAGTGGGACATGGTCGCAGCGAGCGTAGTGTGACACGCCGACTCTGAGGGCCTCCAACAAGACGCGCCTCCACCTCGCTGGGCACTGCCGCTACCCGCGACACTAAGTTGCCGCCGCGGGCTTCTCAGCCTCCACCGCGGTAGTGACGGGCCGTGGCCTCCCGCTGGCCAAGGTCTCAAGCTCGCCCGCGCTGAAGTTATAGGCGGCTTTGCGACACGGAGAGGCTCTCCTCCAGCCTCGCTACCCGCCCCGCAGGTCCGCAAGAACCCCGGGAGTTAGGCTCTCAGCGTGTAACACGTGCATGAAGCGCCAGCAGCTCTTACCTCGTAGCTGGCCGCGAGGGTCTCGCTTCACCGATCCCTCGCAAGGCCGCCTCTTTCAGCCTTTGGAGTACTCTCACCCGTGACGACACGCCAGCCTCCGAGGCTCTCCAAATTTTTGCCTGACTGGATTTGATGGAGTCCGCCGAGCGAGGCCTCGGCGACCATCGCCTCCTTCTCCGCCCGAGCTGGTCGATGCTCTCGGGCGTGCCCGCCGCGACGTCCCCTAGCGAGGGTGGCGTCCTCGCGGCTGCCGCGCCTCGGGCCCGCAGCTGGAGAGACGAAGGCGGAGCTTTCGAAGCCTCGGGCGCCCTTCTCCGACTACACGCTATCGTTACCGGGCGACTGTGCCCTCTTCGCTGAAGGTACTGGTCGTGGAAGGCTAGCCGACGCTGCGAGAACCTCCTCCGACTTCCCGCCGACGCCTCGCGCTAAATCCCCGCAACACACGCTCTCCAGCTGTCGGGCTGGAAGACGCTTCCCTGAGGGAAAGGGAGGGCTGAAAAGCTCACTCACCCGGCAAGTGGGGAGCTCCCCGCACAACCCCTCGACACAATGGTCCCGGCGGCCTTCAGAAGCGGCTCGACGCAGTCCCGCCACGCCACCTGATCCTCCCTCCTTGGCGCCATTCGGCGCAAAGGCCCCTCGCTCTCCAGTGCCCCCTGTGGCGCCGCGTCTCTCCGGCAAGGTGCTCTCGGCTGGTTGCTTCACCGGACGCTTCCAGCCGAGGCCGTGGCACTCCACTGGGCGCTGGCCGCCTCGCGCCCGGCTCCTCCTCCGCCCGAGGTGGCACCCGCCTCGGTGGCCTACGGGCTTGGTGAAGGGCCGAGGCCGGCTCGCTCGGCCATAGCCGCTGCCGGCGCGTAGCAACCACCGCTGGCTCTTCCACCGCTACCTCGGCCGACACCGAGGAGCCTACCCGGCCGACACTGCCAGATCACCACTGCCGCTCCCTCGCCGGGCGCTCGGGCTGCGGCGTGCTCGACGGAGCTAGCCTCGACTGGGCACCACGGCACGCCTGCTCTCCGGCGTGGATGCTTGCGCCGCCGCTGCCGCTGAGGACCGGCCCGAGGACACGGGCCTCTGCGGCTTCTCCTCGTCTCGACTGCCGCCTCGACGGGCGGAAATCCAAGATTCGCGCCTCCCGACTCCCCCGCTTAGTCAGCTTCCGAAGGAGGGGGCCGCTCCATCAGCGCCGTGCGCTTCAAGCCGCGGATGGGGACAAGACGAGGTTAGCGGGCGGAAAAACAAATAACGCCAAGACCGACGACAAGGTGTAAACACCCCTTACTCGCAAGACTTTAATCCTCGCCTCAGATCGGGACCCGCCCTCGACTGGCGGGAATGTCAGCGCTCGAACGATCGCCGCCGCCGAGGCGCCCCTATCATGGGCTCCGACCCGCCTGGCCGACGCTGGCCGCTGGGGGACGAGCCTCGACGGGGGAGGGCTCGACGACCTCCTTCCCCATGACGCCACGCCTCCTCCGGGGACGCCCTGCCGCTGGGCATCGCGTGCCTCTAAGTCCGACAACGCCGGGGACGAAGCCTCTCCCCAGCAGTCTTTCTTCCGGACGGCTGGCGCCGGCGATCTAACTAGCGCCGGGCGCAAGGGCATCACCTCCGGGATTCAACCTCAGTACGGCTCAGCTCATCTCGCCCCACTCTTCCTCACTATCGCTGCTGCCGCTGCTGTGTTCGGTGGTGTCTGACGGCGCCCTCGCCAGGAGGGAGACCCTCCGCTTCCCCGGGCGCCGCCGCAGCCGGTATTGGTGTCCTCCCTCTCCTTTCACAGGCGGGCGCTTGCGCCGCAGCGCTCTCCTTTCTTCTCGCTTTCTCCACCTCCGCTACAAGGCGACAGCCGCCTTCTCCGCAAGTAAGGACGGGGCTTCGACGGCCTTAGTCTCTCCACAGCCCGCAAGTTTGGACGACCGGGATCAGCGTGAGGAAGAAGAAGAAGAACGAACGCATCATGAGCCGGAGGAAACGGGTCTCACTGCACCGATGTGTAGTCCTTGTCCGCCTCCGGGATCCCGAAAGCAATCAACAGGGAATGCTCCACCGATGCCGCCTGGCTTGCCCGGCCAAGACCTCGGGCAACCTTAGGTCCCGGCCGCCATCCTGTCCCTCCTGTGGGTTGCTGTGCCGCATGTCATACAACGCCAGACGCCGATGCATGATGGCAAGACGCGCCGCTTGTGGAAGCCGGGCGATCACCGCCGAGGCGCCCGTGACCTCCCTGGTCGCGCGCCAGTATGGGGTAAACACCTTCATCACGGTCACCTCGGGATCGCCTCCTTCCACGACGGCGGCTCGGAGTCGAACACCTTCCCCAGGCAGGTGGCCACCGCTGCTGGCGGGGTAGAACCACTTGCCGTGCCAACCACGGTTCGAGTCGGTGAGCCTCGGCCGGGATATAGTCCTCGGCGGTGCTCGGATCGCAGCTGCAACGCAGCCTACCTGCCCTGGACGGGCCAACCTTCTTTCCCTTCTTCTTTCTCCCTCGCTCCTTCCTTTCTCTTTCTCCGCAG
The DNA here is from genome assembly GCA_015844335.1 of Chrysopogon serrulatus. Taxonomy (NCBI): domain Eukaryota; kingdom Viridiplantae; phylum Streptophyta; class Magnoliopsida; order Poales; family Poaceae; genus Chrysopogon; species Chrysopogon serrulatus. The sequence continues at coordinate 60,071 of JADLZL010001426.1, forward strand.
CGAGATTTCGTGAACAAGGAAGCCTCGAAGAAGTAGAGCCACAGTGTCCCTGCAGGCCGACGCCGAGGTAGCCCTCACACAGCCACCACGAAGACGGCCGCTGGGAGATGCGCTTGGGGCGCAGGTTGTGGAGCTCCAAGCCGTAGTGCTCCGTGAGCGCGCAGAAACGCCCCACCGGCATCCCGAGCTCAAGGCCATGGAACGACGTGAAGCTCACGACGCACTCTCGGCGAGGGCGCGGATATCGATCATCCAGGGCGACGCGATCGATCCACTCCGGCCGCTGAAGTCTGCTCCGAAGCGCCAGAGCTCCCTTTCTCAACCAACGCCACCAGCCTCCGCCTCGCCACGAAAGCAGACTCCCAATCCGCCACGCCAACAACATCGGCCTTGGGTGCCATCGCGAGGGCGGGATCGAGCGAGGAGGGCGGCATCGGAAGTCTCTTCCTTTTCCCTCTCCTGCGAGCTCAAGAGATTTCTCTCGCGTGGGGAAGGCAGTAGGCAAAGAGCAAATGGGCAGCAGATACGGATGAAAGGCTAACACGCCGCCGACATGTATTTATACCCGACGCGCTCTTCTTTGCATTAGCGCGTACGGCCCACGATGCGCCTTACTCGACTGACATCACAAGACGCCCGAGGCACCGGCGCATCGAAGCGGCCGCGCCACACGGACTCAACGCGCCACACACACGTTGCACGGGCCGCATCCTCACAAAGGATCGGGCCACGGAGCCCGGCTCGCTCACCGCGCTGGTCACAGCCGAAGGCGCAGGCCGCATATCACATCTCTCCGTGGGACTCGGGCTAAGCACGCGAATCGCCATGACGGAGAAAGTGGGGCTCGCTATCGCCGCTGCGGCGCCCCGCGATCCCGGGGCTACGTCGCCGAAAAAGACGCCCACGCCTTCACGCCCCACGTTAAGGCAAAACAGGGTTCCTTCTCCACGGCGAGCCGTGGCGACGGCCTACCTAAGGCCCAGGGGTTCGCAGGCCGCCCACCTAAGGGTTCGGGACTGCCCACCCCTGTGGCTGACGAGTCGTGGGCAGCTCGGACGGCTCATATACGCCTGCCCCCACGTGAGCTGGGCCGCCCTTGCAAAAGATCCGAGGCCGCGATGACAGCCTGAGTAGGGGATCCCAAGGTGGGAGAGCACTGAGCCTCTGACCCGGCTGACGGACCCCGAGCCCCACCTCGTGCATACCGCAGTGTGCTCTTATGAACCGCGCCTCCGGCCCACCCAACTCCCCTAGCTAATGGGGCACAGCGGCTCACTTGGATTCTCCCGCTAACAAACTCACCGGGATCTAGTCGTGTTCGACACTCGCCGACGATAGCACGCACGTAAGTCTCACCCTCCTCCCTCGCGAAGGGAAGCCGAGGTGCGTAAGAAACCGGCGGCCGAGTCCCACTGTTTCCCTCGTCGCTACGTAGGGCTCGTGGGCTTCCCCAACGAGCAAACCAATTTGGGAAAACGCCTAAAAACCCACCAATCCCTTCGGACGAGCCGACGGGCCTCGGCTCGGGCAAAGACGACTATCCTGTCCCACCAAAAAGACGCGACTCAGCCTCTGACGAAGTGCCCCTCACTCGCCCAAGGCCCTGGGCTACACTGGCGTGAGCTGCGCCTTCACTCGGATAGCACAACTCTCTGACAAGCCTCAAAGCCACGCCGCAAGCTAAATGCAAAGCCTTCGAAGCGAGTCCCCCCAAATCCCTCCGGCCTCGGCTACAGACTCAGGCCACAGCACTCGCTGAAAAGTATCGATGGCAACCAAGGAAGACGACTCAGCCTCTCGAACGAGTGCTTCCACTCCTTCAGAGGTCTCTGGGGCTACCGCTCGGGACCGAAATAAGGGCCCCTTAAGGAAAGCCCAACAAACGCACTTCGCCCAAAGAAGCCTCCCATTTCCACTATCTAAGCCATACAAGTTGTCGTAGCCGACGCACGGCCTCACTCTCACCTCGGCTCCGAGCCTACCTCACCGAGGGCTCTGACGAAGCGCCGAGCCGCCTCGCCCGAGCCCCCAGCCAGGGCCTCTGACGAAGCTCTCCACTTCTCCGTCCCGCCCGAGCCCCCCAAACGGGCTGGGCTCGAACGAAGCCGCTAGCCTTCTCCCGCCCCGAGCCCTCGGCAACTGTGCTCGGACGGACGCTGCCGCCGGAGTCAAAGGCCGTACTCACCGCACTTGACGATATCCACCACCGCCCGTGTCGTGAGCACTCCGTGTTCTCGACTGTGGATGGGCATCGCCTCGCCACGGCCCACGCCGGCAATCATGCTTACGCTAGCTTCACAGTGGAGGCCACGCCCCGCCACAGCTGGGGCATCGTGCCGCTTAACCCTCCGCCAGTCCCATCGCCGAACTCCCCGGCGCCATCCACCACGCCAAGGCCACGGCACCGGGCTACACCCTCGCGCGGGAGTGGACTGACGCCTCTCCAGCCAACCAAATCAGCCCACCTCGTGAGCTCCGAGCCCTGGATGGGCGACCATCCGTAGCCGACGATCGGGCCGTGGGTCGTCTCCAACCACTCTCGCATGGCGACAAGCTCCGAGGCCTCCCGAGCCTTGGACTCCAAAGTGGTCAAAGCTACTGTGGCTCGCGCGCCCTCCGACGCACTCCACCGACTCCAATGGGACGCCCCGTCATTCCGACAACAAGTGGCAGTGAGGCGACTGCCGCCGCCTCATCACGGTCCCGACACGCCGCCCCACGCTCGGCCTGTCCGGGGAGGATCGAAGCCCGTGACCAAATCCATGAGCATGACCACCTCTTGGGAGGTTCCGCCTTCCCCTTTGTGGCTATAAAAGCAAAAGGCAGGGCCCTTAGATGACAGGTTCACACACACGAAAGCCCGATATTGGCACTTGCCAATCAACACGACGACCTCCGGGACCCCTTCTCACCGCTTGTACACCTTACCTACGAAAGCACTTCTTCGCAAAATAATACAAGAACTCCTCCCCACCGACGAGGGGCCTTCTCTGCCCGAATCCAGTATAAATCCTTGTGTTCATGGTGCACCATCCGGGTTGGAAACACGCACCACAAATTCACTCGTTGGTGCTGTGGACCGCCCGGCCTCTAGCACCGACAATATTAATAACTATGAATATAAGTAAAATGAGAATTCATCAATCTAATTGTAGCAATCATATAACTATACAAATGAAAGAGAACAAAGGT